>JAQQSV010000269.1:84980-170059 GCA_028646515.1 Pseudochirops corinnae | reverse complement strand
TGGCTGTTTTGGGGTGGTGGGTAGGGGAAAGAAGGGGAGAAAATATGTAACTCAAAATCTTGTGGAAATGAATGATGCAAACTAAAATAAAATTTTAAAAAAACAAAACAAAAAACAAATAAGTCAAGACACTATCCTCCTGATATCATTGGTCCTCTACCAGAATGAAGGCCAAACAACAACTTTCCTAGCACTTTGTAGTCTTCTTTTGTAGTTAAATGGATCATATTTATCTGTATATGTGTCTAATTAGATTTAATGGAGTGTAAGTTCCTTGAGACCAAGTACTATATAGTCTTGTCTTGTTTATCTTACTTAGCATTTAGCACTTTTCAGGATACAGTAGGTGTTTAACAAATGCTGTTGATTAGCCTGGAGGGTCTAGAGTTGAGGTCTGAATCTGCCAAAATAAGAATTTCAAGTAGACTTTATTCTGGTCAATACTTGGGAAGCCTTATAGAAAATTTAGGTGATATGGGAAAAGTGCTCAGAAATTCACTCAAAGGGCCACTCTCTTGGCTTTTTAGTCAGCATAGAATTGTGTGGAATATATTATTTATTACATTGCTGTGGACTATTTAACAGCTTCTAATTGAGACCCTAGATATGACTATAAATTATTTCAAGTATGTGGGAAGTGATATTTGTAAATATCTTTATAATCATTTTATAAAGTTTATCTAGAGGTTTGTGTTTCAGAAACACATTTGATATAACTAATTGTTCTTTACTGATATATTATTACAACCAAAAAGACAGTCACCTGAAGGAAAACTTTTTATGAATGCAATTTGTGTATATGCAATTTTCATTAAAATAAAACTTCACAAGATGTTTTCAGATTTTAGCTATCAATTTTTTTTTAAACAAATGCTACCATTGCACTGGTCTTCTTAAAAATTTCTGAGAATCGACTTCTTTATAGTTGACAATTGCCCACTCTAAGACACAGATTACAGATTTGTGCTTATAATTCACATTATTGATCTTTGTATTGATTTGACTTTCCATGCACAACCCCCAAGTCTCATCTTTGAAACAACAATATCATGCTCTCTTATTTAAATATATTATATTCTCCCTCTTTTTTCAATTCATTAAGGCAAAACCTTTGGGATGACTTAAAATGCAGTTCTTTTGTTCTGAGCAATCTTTCAGTCCAGGGTTATGTAATGGGTCTCTGGTGTTCGATAGCCTCCTCAAACTGATTTGACTTCTAGTCTTTAACGAGACATAGTTCCCACTATGTATAGAGTACTATGAAAAGTACTGTGTGTAAGGGGTGCTAAAGAAATAGTAGACATGCCTGACACCTTCAAGGGAAATCTGTTCTCAAAATTCTTCAACTCCCAATAGCCTTGAAAGACTGGAAGATATGGGCAAGGTCCCTGGTACAGTCTTTTATCTCTGTTGTGTTATTCCTCAAAGTAAGTACAGCATCTCTTCTTTTCCATGATGATAAAAGGGATAATTTTCTCTCTCTTCAAGGATTTTCTACTAAATATGCTTCACATACTTGCAAACATGAAACATTTCATGTAATTAACATGCCCCTAACTTCCCTTTGCTTCTTATAGTTCAATTTAGTTCTATGGTAGGGGCCTGTGAACATAGTGCTACTGAAAAGAGAGAAAAGGGAAGGGTCATTTAAAATTATTTTATCTGAGGACATAAAAAAATTCTCAGATGGAGAGCCTTTGAATATTGCCTGACCATTGGAATAAAACCTTAAGCTATGAAGTAAGTGTCAGTTAGCTCAAGACTCACCAATTTCACAAATATTCATTGAATGCTTATGACATCCAAACTAGATGTTCTGAGAGACACAAAGATATGTGACAAGGATCTTGTAATGATGGAGCTTTTTGTCTAGTTGGGAAGATAAAGCTGCTTTCGTTGTACTCAGGATTTTCATTACCATGCTCCAAACTTTGTCTCCATTTCCCCATTAGAATGTAAGCTTGAGGAGGGTAATGACTGACTGCCATTTTAGTAACGTCCATTTGGAGCTCTTAGCAACTGTTCAATCAAAGCTTGACTGACTGCCTTTGAGCGTGTGTGTGTGTGTGTGTGTGTGTGTGTGTGTGTGTGTGTGTGTGTGTGTGTGTGTGTGTGTACTATTGTAAAGGAGAATATGGTTCCCAGATGAGTCAGTGACTAGGCCAGGACTAGAACACAAGTCTGCTGACCTCTACTATTTCTTCTAGGCCAAGCTACTCCCAAACCCACCGCGGCACAGACTCCTATACTCCATTCCACTGAGGCCTAACCCTAAACAAAAG
The DNA here is from genome assembly GCA_028646515.1 of Pseudochirops corinnae. Lineage (NCBI taxonomy): Eukaryota > Metazoa > Chordata > Mammalia > Diprotodontia > Pseudocheiridae > Pseudochirops > Pseudochirops corinnae. Next base: position 167,777 of record JAQQSV010000269.1, on the reverse strand, counting down.
AAAAGCCGGCAGCCACTCACAAATACCTATGATAAGGAAGGCTAGATCTTATCTTATCTGCCTCCCTCCCAGTTTTCTATGATGCCCAACTTGAAATCCCCTCACTAGAGAGTAATTTAGTATGTAAGATTTAAATGTTACCTCTCTCTTACTGGTGAGGAAGATGAGGTCCAAGGAGATGAAGTGATTTCTCCAAAGTCACAATCAGAGGTTAGTAACACAGTTAGGATTTGAATCCAGGTCTTCTGACCCTATTAAATCCAATTTAAGGAAGGATGGGAGCAGAATTCTGATAATGGATCAATATTAGACTATTAACTTCAAATAGGTGGGCAGCCAGAATTATCTGAACTTCAAGCCTGTCACCAACCCTTTTGTCAAATTAGATGATCAACAAATGTTTGATGTTAGTCAATCTAGTGAAAAAAAAAACAAGGCATGTGGGATGCTAGTATGCACCGGTTAGGGGGGTAGCGGGGAAAAATGGGTATAAACCGTTGGCATGGTGGTCTGAAAGCCTTGATGCTTGGGTCAGTATGTGTGGTTTGCACATTGTTTCCCCCGTTAGCCTGGGAGCTCCCTAGGAGTAGGGGCTGTTTTTTTGGCCTTTCTTTGAGGTATCTTCAATGCTTAGAAAAGCTCCTGGTACCCAGTCTATGCTTAATAAATGTGTGTTGATTTGACTATAGTCCTGGGTCCACCACAAACAGCGGAGTGCCCTTGGTCAAGTACTTTATCTTTGGATCTCAGTTTCCTATTCGGTATAGATGAAGGGCAGGGCTCTGGAGCTCTAGGGCGGCACGTGGTGTCAGAGCTGCTCCAGGGCACTGAGAACTCTGGGCCTCCTGGGAGGGCCTCAGTTTCCCCGTCTGTACAATAAAAGCTTAAGGCCAAATCATCTTTTAGGTTCGTTCCACTCAATGACCCTAACAGAGATGCTGCTTCATTCTTCCATCTTCCCCACCTCAAAGTCATGCCTCGGGCCTGGGCGGCCTAGAGTTACCATGGCAACCAGGGAGGTGCTTGACCCCTGACCTTCCCGTCGCCGCGCCTTCCCCCCCCCCCGTCACGTTCCAACATGGAGAAGCCCAGACCGGAAGTGCCACCCCAGCCGCCGGCCGCCTGCCCGCCCAAGGGCGCCGCCGGGCCCTAAAAAGACCCGAAGCCCCGGCCTGTCCTCTCGTCCCGCCGGCGCCCGTACCGGCCCAGCCCCTTAGGTGACCTAGAAGCGAGGGCCGCGGCTCGGCAGCCCCAGCTTCTGAGAGGAGAGGAGGAGGAGGAGCAGCAGGCGAGAGGAGGGCAGAAGGAGGAGGAGGGAGGTGGAGAGAGAGACAGGGAGAGGCAGAGGTAGCCGCCCGAGCCCGAGCCGCCGGGGGTTCGTATTAGCCGGGAGGTGGGGGGCCCGGGGCGGGGCCGGGTCGACCTGAGCTAGAGCCGGGATTGAGGCGGGGTCGGGGCCTGAGCAGGTGCGGCGGCGGAGGCCCCGGGCGGGTGCTGGCTGGGTGGGGGCGGCCCAAGTCCGAGGAGGGAGACCGACCGCCGCGGCGGGCCAAGGCGAGCACCCACGCCGCGCCCCGCCCCGCCCTTCGGGGCGCCAGGTGCCCCGGGCAGGCCTCACCTGCTCCCCGGCAGGGCCGAGGGGGATCGCGCACTGCCCTCCAAGACCTGACCCCCTTCCAGCTTGTAGCTACAAAGGTCTCCGTAGGTGGGGGGAGGGAGCTGGGGGCGAGCAGCGGACCCCGGCTCGGGGATGCCCGCTCCTGGCCCGGCCCCAGAGGCGGCGGGCGGGGGCGTCGGGGGCAGCCGCCCCGCCGCACCACGAGGCAGGCAGGAAGCAAAATAGAAATTGGGCAACTTTGAGCTCCTTGTGAGAGCTTCAGTCTCGGTGAAGCGCCCTTATCATGCTGTTATTACAGACTTAGGCTTGGGGAATTTTCATTTGTTTTTATGTTTTGCTACTGCTTGTGTCTCCCTCCTTGTCGTATTGGGGACCCTCCTCAAAAATAAAAGGCAAAATGATGTTGTCCGAGCAAGCCCAGAAGTGGTTTCCAACCCACGTGCAGGTTACCGTGCTTCAAGCCAAAGATCTGAAGCCAAAAGGCAAAAGTGGCACCAATGACACATACACTATCATCCAGCTGGGCAAGGAAAAATACTCCACCTCTGTAGCAGAGAAAACCCTTGATCCGGTCTGGAAAGAAGAAGCTTCTTTTGAGCTACCAGGATTGCTAATGCAGGGCAATCCAGAGAAATACATTCTTTTCCTGGTAGTCATGCACAGGTCTTTGGTGGGTCTGGATAAATTTTTGGGGCAGGTGGCAATCAATCTCAATGACATCTTTGAGGACAAACAGAGAAGGAAAACAGAGTAAGTCATGAAATTTATTTTCTTGTTTTTGCAGTGTTTTAAGATATTTATCATCTTGTAAACAAAACACTTTCTCTTTAAGAGGCATAGATTTCTGGATGAAGTATGACAACTTTTAACCACCCCATTCACATGAATCAAGAGTAAAACAAAATAACCCATGGGAAGAAACCTTTAAAAATGGTATTGCACATGTTCCATTCTATCATTTCTGTTGTAGTTTAAAATAAGCATCTGCTTAGCAATTACAAGTCTTAAATTTTTTTGTCAATGACTTTAAATAAACGAAGTTTTTTTGGGTATGATTAAGATTATTTGTTAGAAGCAGTCACTTTTAACCTTTTAAAACTAGGTAAGTATATACTTAGAATTTTGAAAGTTCATCAGTGAAAGAATTGGGGTAGTTACAAAGCTTTGTAGCCTCTGGAAAAATATATCAAGCACATTAGTGCAGTGTTTTAATATTAAAGTTAAATTCAGAAAAGTTGGAACTTCTCGTTCACATTTTGGGAGTACATACACAATAGATTTTCATTATTTCTCCATCAACTGTTGCTGCCTTTCAAAACAATTTACTTAGTGTGTTCTGAGGCGGTTGGAAGTCTAGAACGTCTAAGTTACAAGAACGTCTAAGTTACAAATATGTCTCATTTCTGACCTTGACTATTTTAATAACTTTTCTTTCATATTTTCATAATATCCATGCCAGCATATTACTTTAAAATTACTTCCACAGAGCTAATGTACTCAGACCATACTAAGTACTTCAAGATTACAAGTACTGATTCAATTCTTATGATGAAGCAGCTTAATAACATCTTCATTGGAAAGAGGGCCTTCTTAATATGTACATTTAGTCATGAGACCTGTGTTTAATATAAACAATAAGAAGATAAGTCAAAACCTCAACGCAAAATATTAAAATGAAACGAAGTGCTTCCAGAAGTAGGCAGTTACTTCCTAATTCAACTTTTAACCTAAGTATAAATATGAGGAAATAGTCAAATTTGTAATATTCAGGAAAGAAGCACAGGTTGAATTACAGGTCTGCTAACTTGGAAGAATGTTTTGAGAGTGAGTAATTCACTCATAACCACAATCAAATTTCCTCTTTAAAAATCATTTGACTAGTGTGTTTATCTAATGACATAATTTCACATACTTTTACTGTAAATGTATAGATAAGTATATTTTACCTCAAAACTTCTAGAAAATACTTATATTCTAAGCCCTGACCTATGTTTGGTTTGTGTTAGTGATGTGAAATGCCAAGAATGTAAGATGAAAAGTGATAGTAAATATTTTAAAATAATTAAGGTGAAAATGTGCTAAGAAAATGAGGGAAAAGATAAAAAGTTAAAGTGGATTGTGTCTGTGCTCTTAGTAACATAATGAAATATATTTTGCATTTCCTTTTTAAAGGAGTATTATCCATTGAGCTTTTTCATATTGGAAATAAGTTATTTTTATAAAAATCACATTTATATGTATGTTAAAATTGTTTTATATATCAAATTATGCTTTAGTGACTCTTTATAATGTTTTGAACATCTAAAAATGTCATGACTGTCATGTCTCTTACTCAGTTCATTTTCAAATTTTATACTATATTTTCAAATATTTAATAGGTCAGAACTGACCTTCTTTTGAGTACATTTTCCAAATATAAATTGACCCAACTGCAAACTTAAAAAATTCTTAGTTTGAAATAACCCCCAGTTTTCCTTGATCCAAGATCTTTTCTTAAGAAGTATCATTAGCCAAAAAAGTGGCAGTTGACAGTCTAGTTTCTGCATGCAAAAAGTTTGCATATGTATGTTGACTATTAAATGAAATTGATTAGCATTGTTTGAAATAAAATTGTTGCTTTAAAGTATTACTAGACTTATAATGTTTTATCCAAAATGACTTTCTTATGTTCTACATCCTTAACATTTTTTGCTTTGTATGGGGGTGAATGGGGACCAGGTTGTTTGATGAAGTGTCTTTATTGGTAATATTTCTAGTTTTTTAATATATTTAATAGTTTCCTCTTTCCAGCGCAGCTGTACATATGGCCTTGCAAAAGACATACTTGAGTCGCTGGTGTGTTACAAAAAAGATATTTAATATTCTGCACAATGCTGAACCTTGTCAGCAATTCCCAAGTGTTTTTTAGAAAATCAATATGAGTGATGAAGGCTACCAGCTGATTTAGAATTCCCCTAAAAACTACAGGGTGACGCTTTTTTCCCCCTTTGATACTGAAAAAAAGAGAAATATTTACAGGTTAATTCATTCCAAATTGCATTATGATAGATAAAGGATAGGATTCTGTAAACTTCTTCTGTTTTTCACTGACCCCACTCATCACTTCCCTTTAAAAGGAAGAAGGGAAAATGGGTGAACCTGAATAATTTAAGCAAAGGGCCTGGAGAGTACTTCTGTGTCTTTGACTTTTAATGACTGGCTGGCTTGGTGCTGGCATGAGACTTGAGAAAATAAAACCATGTTTAATATAACAGAATAATAAAATTGTGCATGCTGTTATGTAATATCTATTGCTTTTTTACAGCAATACATTGTGTGTTTAATGCTCATGAAAATAATAGAAGTTTGAGTCCCTAGAGTTAGGTATGATGCAGGCATGAGCTTTTTAAAACTTCTCTGTGCAGCCCTGCCAGTGCACCTGCATTCTGGCCTGTCGTACCCTTAATGCCAATCTTTTTCCCACTTCTGACCAAATAGCACCAATTGTTTGGGAATAGTTCCCACATGTGTGGTGATTTTTCTAACATGGACTGGTGCCCACTTAAAATTGAACTGAGGCCATATTGAGTTTAAATCCAGGACTCAAGAGATGAAAAAAAAATCAGCATTAATCCACTAAGCCTCAAATTCTATGTCTTCATTTTATCTTCAGGAAGCCTGGGAAAACAAATGATATCTCTAGAATGGCTCTTGAAGGCCTCATTAAGACTTCCCTGTTATAGCAGTATAAAAAACAGCATCAAAGCTACTGAAATTACTTCTTATACTTGCATTTTTATTATGAAGTTTTATGTTTTAGTTTGTGGATACACTTGATCTGATGAGGAACTTCTATAATTGCTGGACTGTATGTGCTCACCTTAGCTGTAATCTAGTTTATGTTAAATATCTATTTGTGCTTCCAATGAAAGCTTGCCCGAAGCATTAGAGCAGAGATTCTTAACTTAGGGTCTGTGAACTTACTTTGTCTCATCACTCTTTTAATATTAACTAATGTCTGTTACAGTTTTACGTATTTAAAATGCTCTTGTGTGGAGGGGTCCACTGGCTTTACCAGACTGCCAAAGGGATTCTCTAACACAAAGAATATTCCTGCTTTGGAGGTATTTTATAACTTGATTAATTCAAGAACATAAAACATTAACTATATCTTTGACCTCTACATCCTGATATTTATCCAGTGTCCTAAAATATAAATATACATTCTGCAATAAATGTGACTTAACCAATTGATAACTGGATTGTTTATCAGAAAAAAAAATCCTTTAGATTGTTCAAAGGGAATTCAAATTTGTTGATTCCTTTTTTCTTTTTTAGTTTTTATTTGACCCTGTGCAAGTTACTTTACCTCGTTGGGTCTTAATTTCCCTTTTAGTAAAATGTTGAAATTGAACTAGTAAAATCCAACTTTAAAGTTTATTCCACATCTGCTCAGCAAATCTTTTTACTAGGATTTGGAGAGGATAATAAGAAGTTGAAGTCATTGCCATCATAGAGCTTCTTTTCTAATGGAAGATTTGTACAAAAATAACTCATTAAACTGAGTCATACAATAAGAGTTAGTGTGTTGGCCAAAAGAGTTCCAGACTTGGAATGCTAAGACCTAGATTTGAATCCTGGTTCAGCCCCTTAATGCTCATGTGACTGTAGGCCAGTAATTTTATCTTCTTCAAATTCAGTTTCCTATTCTGTGGATAATAATTCTTTCACGACCTAATTCATTAGGTTGTTGTGAGGATCAAATAAGATCATATATATAAAGGGCTTCATAAATCTTAAAGTGCTATGTAAATGTCAACTATCATTATCTTTATTGACAGTTACAAAGTGCTTTGCTACTTTAGAAGAGAGAAAGATCACTTCAAGGTATAAAACTACCATGTTCAAGCAAATGCATATCAGTATCAATATTAAGTGAAATGACTTGTTATGTTATATTTTATAAGTTGTTATGTTCTCGTCAAAACATTTTGCACAGTTAAAGTTTTTTGTATATAAATTCTTTGATTCTATTTTCCTTTTCCCCCTTCTTCTCCATTCCTCTTTGGGTTATGTTTCTACCCGTGCTTAATAGTGTGACACCTCTAGATATTATTTATCCATTGTTACGTTCTCAGTTGATGAGTATTTGATGTGTAGTTTATCTTTTTTCTGTAAATTATTGCTGTTTGTGGTGTATCATTTATCAGATGGATTTCTCAATATGAATATTAATTGATAATTGATTCCATGATTATGTTAATAAGGCAGTAGTTACTATATTTTCTGTTTTGTTTTTTCTAATATCCTAGATTCCATAAAGATTGTAGCACTATTACCTTTCATTTTCTAGTTCATGTCATTGGATTTACCTAGTTGCTTCAGGTTAGTGCTACAGGTTAATTCTTTTTTACTTTAGGTCTTTTATTCCTTATGTAAGTTGTTTAACATTGTTGGTTATAAATTGCTACTACTGTTTAATGTTAATTAAGAAAGTTATTTTTTTTAGTATTAGATGCTTGTGAAAGTAATCGATAGAAGCAGTCTATCTGAATAATGGCATTGGAGACCTGAAACTTGATTTGAAAAAGTGGAAGCAAATTATGGACTTTCCGCACATAAGCAAGATCTCTAGATTTTAGGAATTAAACAAATTGAGGCACCAGTTAACCTCATACCAAAAGAAGTGGAGATAAATCGCTAGGGGTTTGCTTTCTGTCTTAGTCCCTTTAATGATATCTAGTTGTTTGTCTTCTTTTTGTCATTCAGGAGGTCAGTATATTAGAAAAAGCAACAGATCAGGAGTTAAGAAATCTAGAAGACTGGCTACTGCAAACTTGTTATATGACCTTGGTTGAGTCCCATAACTTATCTGGGTCACCAGTTCTTCAGCTGCAAGTTGAAGGGATTGATTAGAATGATTTTTAAGGATCCTTTGAACTCTGTTTTGTGAAAATCTGGCAGGTTTCTTTAATATTAATAAAAGTAATATTAGAGTATTTAGGGCATTTATCATGTTATCTCATTGGTTTTCACAATAATCTTATACAGTGGGCTTGCCTTGTGATGGAACTGATATATCAGTCTTCTTATACCAAATTTGGGCCTCTTTCTACTGTACCAATAGGTACTTATCCCTGATATTATTCTCATAATTAAATAACTACTGGTTTATAGAAAGTTTCTTAGAGGTCTGGTGTTAGAGTAGTGATTAGTTTTTTCAGTGGTTGGTTTTTGTATATTTTTCTGCCATAATATATATGAAGATGATTCTACTCATTGTTAGGTTATGTGCTATAAGGTGATATACATAAAGCACTTTGAAAAGTATATATGTTAGCTGTCCTCTAGTATGGATGAATTCTCACTCATCCATTGACATTTTCTTACTTGGTTTCTTTTGTGATAGACATTTGTGAAATACGATTAGCATTGCAAAACTAAATGTCTCAAGCTGTCATGACATTAGCTCTGGTGTCCTAAACAACTAACTATAGTAGTACATGTTCCTATAGATATATTGGAGAATTATTTCCTAAGAAGAAAAAAGACTAGTAGAGTACATTGAATAATTTCTTTATATATAAAGTCAGGGTCAATAAATGACAGTTAACCTTGCTCAACTTATATATAATCAGTGAAAGTAGGAGAATGTGATTACTTTGATGGATTTTAATTTTTATTTCAAAATAATTTGTCTCATTCATTTTATAGCTTCTTGAATCATGTTACTTATTAATTATGTACAATTTTATTTCACATATAGTTCTATATCTGCATAAAACATACTTAGTTGAGTCAACTGAAAGGAAGGAAGGGGAAAGAGAGAAGCTGAGGAGAATGAATTTGTATATAGATTCTTTTGGATTGGTTATGTTTAAAAAAGATATATTTAAAAAATAAAGATTTAACATTCTAGTGCTTACCACCCCACTGTGAGGAAGAACTGGTGAACTCTCATCATTGCTATGATACAATGAAGATTGTTTGGTCTAGCATATTCTGGGGTCTTAGGACAACCATATGTTATAGCTCTATATACACTTTGGCCTTCTGGGCTTTATTTGTTGAAATAAATGAGTCATGTGTGGACACCTGCAGAATTATTGTAATATCAGTTTTTCACTAGTAATCTTATACACTAAGATGTGTCCTGTTTGATTTTAGAGATAGTGTCTACATAGATCAGCAAAGGATGTATTAATAATAAAGCTTTTATATATCCTCTTTCAGTTAGAAAATCTAAAAGTAAATATGTGTCATCAGAGATTTTAAGTGTCATTACTTAAATTCATGAGAATATCACACCTTGCTTGTCCTTGTGCTATTTAAATATCTAACTGTAGGCTACTACTATTTTAGGTACTTTGTTCAGATGTGGCCGCTTTACATTTTAAGGACATACTCTCTTGTCTTATCTAGTAGACCGAGCTAAGAATTTGTTTACCTGTTACGTAGTAAATTTAGTAGCTTATATCTGGCATATTCAGAGTGTGACCTATGTAAAATTTCATCATTTAATTCCTTTTTAACTAAAAGCTTTTTAGGTTTGACTTTCTGTCTTCTATTTTATTCATCTCTATGTGTCCTTTGATCCAGTAACACTGGCCTCCTCCTGCAAAACACTCCATTCACCCTACTCCAGGCATTTCCATTCCCCCTACTCCAGGCATTTTCACTGGCAATTCCTCATGCCTGGAATTCTCTGCCTCTTCATTTTTGCCTTTGACTTTCTCCTTCAATTTGAGCTAAAATCCCACTCCTGCAGGAAGCCTGTCTGAATTCTCCTTCATGCTAATGCATTCCCTTTATTTATCATCTCCAGTTTATCGTGTATATGTCTTGTTTGTACATATTTTATTTTTATATTGTCTTCTCCATTAGAGAGTTCCTTTAGAATAGGGATGTCTCTTGCCTTTTGGTAGGTGCTTAATAAATATTTGTTGATTTGTGGACTTGACTTTATAAAAGATTTTTGTGTCACTTGATAGGGAAGTACAATATCCATACTTTCATACTTTCACAGGAGTTATTTAAACTTAGTTAACAAGCACTTATTAAGCCTTTATCATGTGTCAGAATAAACGCTCTTTTGCAGTGTGTTACAGCTGTTTGCTCTTTTAAGAATTACTTGTGATACTCTGAAAATTGTAGTATTTTTTATGGTTAAAAATGCTATAAATGAAATAAGTAAACTATGCCTTGCATACTCCATTTAAAAGTGTGTAGTATATTGGAATGAAATGTCTGAAAATACAAAACTTGGCTCTATTTTAAATTAGTTTTTAGTATTTCTACTTTAGGCTACTATTGTGTGAAGCACATGGGTGCTAGCAGGAGGCATTTAAGCTTTTCTTTTTCAGTAATCTTATCACAGCTTATTAGTAACTAGATTTCTCAGCATTTTGCTCAGTTCGAATATTTTATAAAATATTCAGTTCGACAAACATTTATTAAACTCCTCTTGTATATAAAGTGTTTTTTTTTAGGCATTGAGGATGCTCCCTTCCCCCTTAAATAGGACTTACCATTACAGAGCTTACAATACCTTTTACTGGCGTTGGGGATGGTAGTGGAGGGCATTGGTAAAAAAATACAAAAACCAAAAACCAAAACCAAAAACCCAGCAACATGTATACAGATAATATAAAGTTGGTGGCAGGGCTTAACAATTTGAGAGTATTCAAGAAAGACCTCATATGGGAGGTGTCACCCACCTGAGCTTAACTTGAAGGGAGGTTGGGATTCCAGGAAGCACATGGGAGGAGAACATTCCAGGTATGGAGATCTATCAGCTTGTGCAGGGGCATGGAGATGACAGATAGATTGTCTTGTGCAAATTTGGATGGAACAGAGTGAGTGGGATAAACACGAAATGTATTTAGACATAAAGATTGGAGTTAGATTGTTAAGGCCCTTGAATGGCCAATAGAGAAGTTTGTATTTGATCCAAGAGATGGTAGGGAATCACTGAAACTATGAACAGAGGAGTTACATGGTCAGATCTGTGCTTTAGCAATTTCAACATGGCAGCTGTTTAGAGGATTGATTAAACAGTGAAGAGACTAAAAGCAGGGTGACTAATTAGGAGACTTGGAATAGTCCAAGTGAATGATGATGAGAGAGAATAAAACTAATGGCTTTGTGAGTGAAAAGAAGTGAAAATGAGATGTGGAGGTATAGTTAACAAGATTTCTCCTCTGATTGACTTTGAGTAGGCGATGAGGGAGAGTGAGATGAATTAGAGTTGGCTCCAAGATGGCAATTCTGGGTAAATTTTATGATGGTGATCCTCTCCACAAGAAATAGGGAAGTTAGATGAAGAGATGGGTTAAGGAGAGAAAGATTAAAAAAGGGGATTTGGACCTGTTGATTTGAATCACTTTTGTGACATCCAGGTGAAGATGTTCAGTCAGTAGTTGGTAACTAGGCTAGTTGGTAATGTGAGATTGTAGCTTCGAATAATACTAGTACCAATAGCTAGCATTTTTAAAGTTTACAAAGTACTTGACACATCGTTAAAGTTTACTACCTTGAAAGATAGGTGCTATCAATTATCTGCTTTTTACTCCTGAGGAAACTGAGGTAGAGAAGTTAAGTGACTTGCCCAGGTCACACAGTCTGAAATCTAATTTGAACTCAAGTTTTCCTGATTCCAAGTCTGTATCTTTATCTCTGATTTATCTAGATTTGGGCATCATCTATATCAGCAGTTTTCAACCTGTGGGTTATGTTCAGTTTGTAATAATGAAAATACATCCTGCACATCAGATATTTACATTACGATTCATAACAGTAACAAAATTACAGTTATGAAGTAGTAACGAAAATAATTTTATGGTTGGGGGTCACCACAACATGAGACACTGTATTAAAGGGTTGCGACATTAGGAAGGTTGAGAACCACTGATCTATATAGAGGTGATAATTGAAGCCATGGGAATTGATGAAATTACACAGAGTATGAAGAGAGAGCAGGGGACCAAGGAGAGATCTTTTTTTTTTTTTTTTTTAGTTTTTATTTATGAACTGAATGTAAAATGTAGCATAAGTAAATTGCATTATATCCTCATGTTTTCCAGAGTTACTAAATTATTCCTCATTTGGGTGAGTTAAATGTACATATCATACCTGAGTAGTATTTTTAGTGCTGAAGGACTTTGGGAGGCTCATTTTTCAGAGGACTTGATCATTATTTGTCACTGTAAATTGCCTAACTCAAAGAATTTTTATTGGTGAGTGCTTTCAGATTCCCTCCTTCGGTATTTTTCAATGTCAAGAAAATTTACTTAGGCCATTAGCCACACTTATCACACATGGAAACATGTTAGCTATTACTGATAAGAGTTTTAAAGGTGAGTGGTTTTAAAATCATAAAAGAAAAGGTCACTTAAAAAGGTCTCCTGACACTTCTGTTTTCAGGCCTATTCAGCTAGCTTCATGTCATAGCACAGAAATGCTGTATAACCTCTATGAAAATGGATAAAGCTAGAAATGTACAGTATAGCTAAATTTGTTTAATGTTATTATTCCATGTTTAAACATGAAAACAGCCATTTATATATGTGAAAGTTTAGTTTCTAATGAAATGAAAATATACTTTGTTTTATCTTTAATTTTTAAATCCTTTTATGTTATTCTCTTTATGTGGAATGTTTTTATATAGATTGATTTGATGCATGTATTTGTTTTGGAAAGAGTTGCTTTCTCCCTTAATTTTTTTTTTTTACTTTATAAATTAAGGAAAGGTACTACTGCACTTTAAAATATCAAGAGAAGATACTTGTAGACATATGGTTACCCATGTTTGAATTAGGGTAAGCGATGGGTACTACAAAAATTCTACATATTTAAAGGAAATTTAAAAATACACAAACTTTGGAAAGTATATTTTATAGTTTTCACAACACTTTATAACTTTTAAGTCTTAGGGTTCAAAGATATCTTGTGTAATTGATGGATAATGAATTTAACAAAAGAATGGGAAATAACATAGTTTAAATGCCTGATACAGCCTATTTTTTCCTTTTTTTTAAGGTGGTTTAAGTTAGAATCCAAACAAGGGAAAAGAGCCAAAGACAGAGGAGAAATAAAGGTCAACATTCAGTTTATGAGGAACAATATGACAGCCAGTATGTTTGATCTGTCAATGAAGGACAAAACAAGATCTCCTTTTGCAAAACTTAAAGATAAAATGAAAGGTAGAAAGAATGATGGGACGTTTTCTGATACATCTTCAGCTATCATTCCAAGTACTCACATACCTGATGCTAACACTGAACTTTCAAGTAGTGAAATACAGATGAAATCCAAACCAAAAAAGCCTTTTCTTTTGGGACCTCAGAGACTCTCTTCAGCTCATTCAATGTCTGATTTATCAGCATCACATGTTTCTTCAGAGAAATTGAAGACTAGTACCATTGATCATACACATCTTTTCAGACGCCAGTTAGAGTCTTTCGAATCTGTTGAGGAAAGTGGTAAGTGAAATATTTTACTAGATATTTTGATAGAAGATTGAACTACCCTTTGATTTTCTTATATATAATTTTTAAAGTTAGAAAATACTTCTCTCTTTTTCTAGTATTTTAAGCTGAGCTCTTCTTAAGCCTTTTATTATTAGTAGGTAATGTAAATTCATTTCTGTTTATAGCAAAATTTCAGCAGGAATTCTTTGGTTTTAAAACTTTTTATGATCCAATTCTCTTTTATTGCTATTTTTCCCATATTGAAGACTATAACATTTAATTCTGTGTAGATTTTGTTACAGGATACACACTTTCTGGGGTCAAAAATGTCTTTGAAAATAAATCCTACATATTAAAAACAAGTTTAACAGTAAATGATTTAAAAAACCCACAGAAATCCTTGAAATACTTTACTGCCTTATCATGCCAAGAAGATACACTGACACTACAGTTTGTTTACATCATGTTTTGTCTGAAGTGAGGAACTTACTAGGCATGTGTCTAGTAATGCAGTAATTGTCATTAGCTTAGAACCTTTATGCCATTATACAGTGGCTTCTTAATATGAATTATTTTACCAGATTATTTTTAAGGTTAATATCTTGAAATAACTAATTGCTCAACTTCTAAAAGCAGAACCATTGTGCACACTGAATGTGTCAAATAGTATGATGTAATGTCTCACTGGCTATGTATTAACTACAAAATTGTTTGCAGGAAGTCTCAAATCTCCACATAGAAGAACATTAAGTGCTGATACTTCTAAAATCAACCAACCTGACAGCATAGTTGATGAAGGTGAATCGTCTTTTGGAACACAAAATGACCCATTTACAAATGTGACTGCTTCATTACCCCAAAAATTTGCAACACTGCCAAGAAAGAAAAATCCATTTGAAGAAAGCAGTGAATCATGGGACAGTGGTGTGAGTTTATTTTCAAAATCAGTTGAAGTCAAAAAAGAAAATAAAAGAGAGAAAAGGGAGAAAGTTAGTCTTTTTGAAAGAGTGACTGGGAAAAAAGATAGCAGGAAATCTGACAAACTTAGCAATGGGGGATCCGACAGTTCTTGTGACTTGAAATCACCTAATGCATTTGGTGAAAATCGCCAGGATTATTTTGATTATGATTCTACTAACCCATTTACAACAAACTTCAGGACCGCAAACATGATGCCATCTTCTAGGTAAGCTTACTCTTGGAGGGGAGGATGGTGTTTTGAAAAGTAACGTAAATGGAATAAAATACTCCGGATGTTTGATTATTTTAAATACTTTTGCTTTGCCATTCATTCAATTTATTTACAGTCTTTTTTTGTTAGCAGTATTTGTGCTCTTTATAACAGTGGTTCTATCTTTGTAACTCCAGTGGGGCAACAAGTCCTTCCTTTTGTCTATTTTCTTATAATTTTTTTAAAAAGTCAGCAAAATTTAAGGAATGAATGATAATCTTTTTGATGAGGTATAATGATGAGTATCTTAATTTATTTATTTAAAAATTTTCTGTTTTGAAGATTGTCATATTGTAGATATCGATGGTTTAAGAGACCAACCCACACCCCTTGAAAGCAGGAGCAGATCAATCATGGTCTGTAGATTACACTTTGAAAACCACTACCTTACATCATAGAGTTAATTTTCATAGTACTTTGATCTTTGGATGAGTAGCTATCCTCAGAAGATAGCAATTTGAGATTTTTATATCGTAAGCATTTGTTTTTAATTCTTGTAATATCCCTTGAGACTCCAAGTGAATAACTGTTGCTCCTGCAGTGCCTTATATAGAATCATAGCACTATCAAACTCAAAGCTAGAAGTAGAATTCAGAATTCCTGATTCACATGTAATGTAGTAATCTGTGTCTGTCACAGAATATATGTATTCATTCTCTATATTTTTAAGGAAAGTGTCAGATATTGGAGAATATGAAAATATATTTGTAGAAATTTGCTTACAGTAATTTTATGTGGAAAAGCAGTGATGAGATTTTGCCATATAACCATGGAGTCATTCATTTCCTTATATTCTTTTCTTTGAGACAGTTGCCTAATTTCAGAAGCTCTGCTTTATTCCCCTGCTACTGCCTGCCCATCACCTCACCCTATTTCTCCCCCCCCCCTTTTTTTAAGTAAGGAAGAATTGTATTGAAAAATACTGCATTATCTGTTTTCTGTTTGAATTCTGTTGTGTAGGAAGATCCGTCAAGCAGAATTGGTACTAAAAATTTAGAAGAAATGTACACTTTTTTTGGCCTTGAGAAAGATTAGGCCATTTGCTATAGTTTTGAAAAATCCACTGGATTTTTTAACATAATACCTGAAAAAAATTATTGTTATCATATAGCATTGCCATTTCTTTTAATTGAGAATTACATATATATCCTACTTTTAAGTATTTTATTTCCTTTATATTGTAACAAGCCTCATTTCATCAAATCCTAAAGGTTCAATGAACAATATACTGCAGTTTTATATCTTGTAAAATAAAACAAAATCATAGAATGTTAATTATGAAAAGGATTCATTTTATAGATGAGGAAATTGAGGTTCAGTTAGGTCCACTGTTTTACATTGTTTAACATTTACATAGGCTTAAAGGTTTGTTTCATGCTATATGTAATTAGATGACATCACATAGCTTAAAAAAGGCAGAGTTTAGATTCATACCCAGATCTTCTAATTTTGGTTCTCTTTCCATTATACTGTGATTCCTTCCCCCTTTTGCCTTTTTCAGTTTTCTCTTATTCAACCTTTTATGCAGAAGTTTGGTCTAAAACAAGATAGTTACTTTAAAGGACCTGAATGAGTTTTGAGGAATTTTAAATTCCAAATAAGTGAAAAAGAAAGGAAAATTGTATGATAAAGTTTTTTAAATTGTAAAGTGTTAAAGACTGTGTGGTCCAGGTGAAATCAGTGTTACCAGATCTGGGATTGCAGGGCCGTGTGCACCTAACCCAGTTAAGAGTTTTGAAATCAAGAATTCCATTTAGCCAGATCTAGGTTTACCGGTTGCTTTCTTCAAAGTTAGTACAGCATTTTCCATTAAAACTGGGCTATTTCACAATATTTACATAGATGAATTATATTTTCATTGTCTATTTTCAGTAACAATGTGCCATAGGTTGACAAATTTGTTTGAAATCTAGGAATTAACTTTAAAACTTGCAGAAGGAATTTTTTGGCTTTTGAAGAAAGAAGAGGAAAAAAAAAAAAAAGAAAACATGCTCTACCCTAGGGCATTGGTTCCTTATCTTAGATTGAGGCCAAATTAGGGTCATTGAATATTGATAAAAGAATCTTTAAAGGATCCTCTAAGAAAATTCAAAGACTAACCTACCAGTTTCTAGATCAGGTACTTTTGGGGGCAAACGTAGGAAAACAAATTCTAACTAATTATTCTTTTCCATATTCCATCTCTTTGCTCTCCCTGTCCTTATAATGGGCTCTCATTTTTCCGTCCTCATGCTTAACCATGCCTCTGGTGATTTGGCATTTGATCATTAGAATACCTTACTTGAATCATAGTTGCTTCTTGGATGAGTGGCACTATCTGGCACATTGAATCTCTTTTCAAGTTATTGTAATTACAAAATACAAAAGTGTATCAATCAAAAAAATTAAGCACATCTCTATAGTTTCAGTTAAGAGTTCCCTCAAGTGCCATAACACAGTGCTTGGGATTTTTCCACCCGTTAATGTAGCATGATAAAATATATAATAACATAGTACATACCTTCAAGATTATGATTTTTAAAAAATTTTGTCATATAAAAATGCATAACAAACAGTGATAGCTAGTTTTTATTGATAGTGTATAAAAGAATAAAGGGTAGGGATATTGACTTAAGAGTAAAATGTAGGTCAGACTCTTTGGAAAATAGCCTTATCTTGTATGTACATTTAGAATTTATTTCTGCACTGAGGAAGGTTTCTCTTTTTAAAAAACTTTTATTCTTGTCTACTTTCTTATCTTATGCCTTGCAGTGATCATATAATTTAGTTGATTTTTCATGTTAAAGCACAGGATGGATATAGTCTTTTCATTGTATGTTTTAATTATGTCATGGATAATACCAAGAAGACTTTGAATTTTCTCTTAATGGTCAGGGGTGTCACATTTTCCCTGTTTCTCTTTGTAACTAATGATATGCATTTTTGAATATATTTGGTCTGAGAACTGTAGGAACTTAGTATCTTCTATTTGAAGTACTTGGTCCATAATTGAATTGAATGATAATGATAGCTAGCATTTATGTGGTCCTTTAAAATTTGCAAAGCTCTTGAAATATCTCATTTGATCTTCCAACAACTCTGCCTAAGAGCTATTATTATCCCCATTTTATAGATGAGGAAACTGAGGCCAAGAGAAGGTAAAGTTAATGGCCCAGGGTCATAAAGCTAGTAAGTATTTGAACCCAGGTCTTCCTGACAACAATTCCACTGTTCTGTCAACTGTGCCACCTAGTTCCCTCCATCTTAGTATCATACTAACCATAACAAGAAAAGCAGAGATTTATCTTAAATGAAGGGTACAGGTTATTTTGCTAGAGAGAATTCTATGTACCAGGAAATCTGACTGTATTAAAGAATATCTTTAAAGTATTTCCTGATTTATTACTCCTTAACCAGTAAAGTCTGCCAGAAAAAAAAAGAAAAAAAAGACTTTATATTATAGAATCATAGAGTGAGAGCTGGAAGGATCCTTAGAGTCCATAGTGTTCAACGCTATCATTTCATAGATTAGGAAATTAAGTGATTTGCTGAGGATCACATAGCTCTAAGTTTCAGAGTACTTGGTTGTGTCTTTGTTATCATGGTGTTGCATAGTAATAATACAAGTGATGGAGAATTTTAATTTGTCTTGACTACATAAGCCACCTTTGTGATAAGACTGCGGCTTTGTAGAGCTATATAGCACTAGCTGTATAACCAGGAAGATGGTTTCAAGGTGACCTCTGACACATACTAAATGTGACCTATGGCGAATCATTTAACCTCTTAATGCTCTGTGCAGCTTTCTGAGACTGAATTGTGGAGGAGATACCAACATACTTCAAAAGAGGGAGTTACTTTATCTATTGAGCTCCTTGAGGACAGGGCTTTTAGTCTTTAGCTTCCTCAGCATATAGCACATAGTAGGCACTGGAGTTCTCTATACCAACTAAATCACAGGTCCACTGCCTATCCCTATCTATTATGTGACTTAATTTTTGATATTTTAGGTTAATTCCTTAGATTTTAAATGTAATCTGAAAAGTATTTTGCTGTTGATTTCTTTCTTAATCCTGTTTTTTGGTTACCAGCACAATTTTTATTGCTTTTGTTCAGTCATTCTGCGAGCTTCTTGGTTTTTAAAAGCTCCATTGTTTTCCCAGTTCTATCGCAGCTGAACTAATCATTCCAAGGATCTATTCCCCCTAACCCCCCATTTTCAAGAACCTACAGTATTTCCCTTTTGCCTATTATACCAGATTTAAACTTCTTTGCTTATATTTTAAGACACTATATTGTAGTATCTGATTTATCCAAATCTATCATTACTGGCTGCCAAAATGCTATTCCTAGTGTACAGATCTGATCATGTCATTCCCCTCTTCAGTAAACTCCAGTGACTCCCAGTTACCTTTAGGTCAGGCACTTAAAGCTTATAACCTGGTCCAAATTCCATTTTCAAGCTTGATATTCTTTACTACTTTAGGTGAATTACATGATCCATTCAAAATAGCTTTTTTTCCCCACACATAACATTACTCTTTTCATCATTCTATCAATTCAGCCCTCCATGTATGGAATGTATGCCCTTCTTTTCCTTTTAGGAATCCAAGGTTTCTTCTAAATCTCAGTTTGAGCACCAACTTCCACAGGAGGCCTCTCCTAATCCCCAAACCACCTAGTGCCTCCTTGTCCCCAAATTACTTGCATATACTTGTTGTTGTTGTTTCTCCTTTGTTCTCAGGAAGGGTATGCCATGACTTACAAGTGAATTGGGTTTAGGTGAGAGAGGACTGTGCAGAGTCACAAGCCTCATGCTCTGCTCTGGAACCATCTGAGTCCAGTGGCCAGATATAAATCAAGATGCGTGGAGATGACCCCAGATGCAGGAGAAGAGCTGTACCTACTTAAATCAATCACTCAATGAGCAATTATTAAGTACCATGTGAATACCAGGCATTATGCAACTTGCTAGGTATATACAAAGTCAGAAATGAAACATCTATATACAAAGTCAGAAATGAAACATCCTACTTGTGCAGGAGACAACATTTTGGTATGCAGTATATATAGAAATACAGAATGAATTTAAGATAAGAGGGAATCATTTGGTCAACAAGTATTTATTAGACTTGTACTATATGCTAGGCACTGTGCTAATTGCTGAAGGAGGACACTAGCAGCTGGAAGATCAGTAAGGCTTGATGTATAAGGTGGCATTTGAATTGAATATTGAAAGAAATCAAGGATTCCATAGTACATATGTTATATGGGAGACTGTCAAGGCAAAGGCAAGTGATAGGGGGGTTTGGGTTATCGTATATACATAATAGGTAGAATGGTATGATTGGGTTACACTGTATGTGCAAAGGAATACTATGTGATGAGACTGGAAAGATAAGAAAGGGCAAGTTATGAAGAACTTTGAATGCTAGAAGTTTATATTTGATCCTTAAAATAATAGGAAGCTACTGGAGTTTATTTAGTTAGAAGGGAGGATATGACAGACCTACCCTTTATTTTTTTAAATTAAATTTTATTTTCAAATGATTATCAACCTTTTTCCCTTTTTACTTCCTTTACCCCTGTTGAGAAAACAATAAAAACAAAACCCCTGTTACAAACATGGGTAGTCAAGCAAAACAGATTCCCTAATTGGCCATGTCTTAAAAAACATTTCAGTCTCCTCTCTGAGCCCATCACCTCTCAGTGTCTCTCAGTATGTGGGCTACATGTTTTATAAAGTTCTCTGAAATTGTGTTTGGTTATTATGTTGACTTATAATTTTCAAGTCTTTCAAAGTTTTTTGTCTTTACAATATTATTATTACTGTATAAACTGTTCTGGTTCTGCTCACTTCACTCTGCATTATTCTGTACAATTCCCAGGTTTTCTCTTCACCATTTCTTATAGCAAGAATTAATTATAGCAACAATTAATATTTCATGAAATTCTTAAACCATGATTTGTTAGCTATTCCTCATTTGATAGACATTTTTTTAGCTTTTAGTTCCTTGCTACCACAAAAATACTTTCGTACATATGAGTTGTTTTCCACCTTCTTTGATCTCTTTGGAGTATAGACCTAGTAGTGTTATTGCTATGTCAAAGGTAATATGCAGATTAATAGCTATTTGGTAGCTACATAAATAGTTCCAAATTGCTTTCCGGAATAGCTGGGCCAGTTCACAGCTCTATCAGCAGAGCATTAATGTACCTGTTTTTCTGTAGCCCCTCCAATATTTGTTATTTTCCCTTTTTTGGTCATCTTTGTCAATCTAATGGATCTTGAGGTGAAAGCTCAGTCATTTTGATTTACATTTCTCTGATTATTAGTAATTTAGAGCATTTTTTCACCTTGCCATGGATAACTTGGATTTCTTCTTTTGAAAGCTGCCTATTCATGTCCATTGGCCATTTATCAGTTGGGAATGGCTCTTGTTATGAATTTGAATACTAGAATGTCTTACTACCCAATAATTGGGTGATGAACTTTTTCTATATTCTACGACTGCTGAACCTACAAAAAGTAATAATTTTGTTTCCTTTTTGCCTATATTTATTGCCTCATCAAGTGGAGAAATTGTAAAGAGAGCATCCACCTTCCTTACCAATGGCAAAAACTGCTGACCAACTGCCACCAATAGGCAGATGGGCATAGGAACCCTAACAGGGGCAGCAATCCTGAAATCACTGGTCGTGTTTTTAGTCCAGCCCTCACAAATGCCAAACAACACCATTGCTACCAATTGTCACTGACTGTTGGACAGGGGGGCAGACAGGCCAGCCTGGCTGAAGCAGCTGGGCACCCAGAGGGAGAGATGGGGTAGAATGTATCAGGCAAGTCAAACCACCTCCACCACTTTGACCACCATTTTCATTCAAACCTTGTTGGAGACAACCCAGAACTCTGAACCCAAGAGCCTTGGGTTCTCAGGAATAGCACTGCTTCTATCCCAGTGCCCTGAGCCATCATTCTGGGAAGTAGCCTGTGTAGACACTCTGCAACCTGGGAACTATTTCTGTACAGAAAGGAAAGTTCTTATCACCAAAGTCCTTAGCACTGTTAAATTTTAATTCAACATCAGAGGCTGATAAATAATTTTAATAATGGAGGATATTAAGGAGGCTGCACACTAAGGATCATGGGACTTAACTGAAACCTTCCATAGTTGGTGTCTCCACCATTACGATGTGAATTACTTGAGAGTAGGTACTGTCTTAATTTTATTTTTTTTGTATCCCTAGCACTTAACGTTGTGCTTTGCATATAGTGAGTGTTTCATAAGTGTTCCATTCAAACAGAGGTGTCCACAAAAGATAACATAAGTTCTAGTTTATGAATCTAGAATACTTTTATATGAATGAAAACAATGTGTAGTATAAAGGAAAATGTAGTGTGAAAAAATCTTTGCATCAGATATCTCTGATAGTGTGTGTTATGCAAGATGTATAGAAAATAGATAGTAAATTCAGACATATGAGCCTAAAAATCATTTAGTAATTGATAAATTGTCAAAGATGAATGGTTCCTTATGAAAGACTGCTCTAAATTACCAATAATAGCACAAATGCAAATCAAAACTGAAATTTTTCCTTGCACGCAACAAGCTGGCATAGATGATTAAAGATCTGGAAAAAGTGTCAGAGGAGCTATGAAAAGGCAGGTACACTAAAGCATTGCTTCAATTGAATTGGTCCAACTGTGATGGAAAGCAGTTTATAATTATGCTAAGAAAGTGACTAAAGTGTCCATACTCTAGAAGGTCCCATATATAGCAACATTTATTCATGGTAACAAAAAACTGAGAACAGAGTATTTGACATCTTGGAGATGGCTAAACATTGTACAGTACGTGAATGCAATGCAATCATACTCCACAGTAAGAAATGATGAGAATTAGAGAATCATAGGGAAAACATAGGTTGGTGCAGGGTGAAATAAGCAGAATCTGGAAAAGAACATACAGAAAGCCTACCACAATGTAAATGAAAAAAAAAAACAAATAAAACTAGACCATGGGTTACTGTAATGACCAAGCTTGGCCCTAAGGAAACTCTGAGAAAACTCATTCTCCTATCTTCACCAAGAGTATAGAATAGGTATAGGTACTATATCTATCTAACTAACTATCTATCTATCTATCTATCTATCTATCTATCTATCTATAGAATAGGTACTATCAGATGATGAATGGTATATTGATCTTTTTCCTTATCTATTTTAAAGTTTTTTGATACAAGTGATAGCTAAATAGGGGAAGTAGGAAAGATATATTTAGTAAGAAAGACAATGTAAAAAAAATACTGATAAAGTAAAATTTAAAAATTAGGTCATGGGAAAAAAATAAAACCATAGGAAAGAGAATGGAAAGAACTAAAGACTATTAAAAGGAAATAAAAACCCAGAAAGGATGAGAGGGAAGCATTTTAAAAATAAAATTCCAATTAAAAAACAAAATATAGAGAATAGTTCTAAATGAAGGGTTAGAAAACTAATGGTTTATATGCTATGGGTTAGAAACTTACATATTTTTAAATTGTTTGCATAAAACTAGATAAATTATAATATAATTACGCATAAGAGAAAAAAATTCCATGAATATCCTGAATTACTTGAATAAATGAAATGTCTCTAACTCTTTAGGTACAACATTCATTTGTTCCATCCATAGCTCCTTGGGTCAAGTTGTTTGCACAAAAGGCAATGAGAAAAGAGATAGATTTGGAATTGAATATCATACCTATACCCAAGCTGGGCATAGAACAAAATATCAAAACTGGGTTAATCTATTGTAATAGACCTAGACATATGCCTTGTATGCATTTTAGTTCCAGATCAGATTTCCAAACTGAAAATTGCCTTGCTGTTTCCTTCAGGGTCAAAACCCCCTGCCCAACTTCACCCTCAGATATCTTGCTATTATAGAACATAAATCTGCAAGTCTTTGGGACCAAGAACTCCTGATAATATTTTTATACAAAATCAGGATCTAAGATGGCATCATGACATAGTTGCTATTTAGTGTCGATACTGTCAAGGACTATTGTGTACATTTAGAATCCAAAGAAAGATAAACCTGCCAGCTACAGAGATGGCCAACAACATGCTTATAAAAACAAACTGAAAAAAAATTTAGAATATTTCTCAAAGTATTCAGTGGATGATTAAGACAGCAGTCTACACATACAATAGGTTCCGCTACTCCTCCTGGATGCCAAATCAAAATTAAATTCTACTGAAACCATTGTAAAAGCCAGATGTTGATTTATAAAAATCCTTCTATTACAAAGGAATATCAATTTATGAAACATTTTTTAAATGTCTTATCAGGGACCAAGAAGAATTTGATTCCTACATCTGATCATGTCGTAACAACCTGTTCACTTTAATGATTGGATTTTCTCTGTATTACCTTGTGTCCAGTGCATAAGAGTTCGTTAATTACCTAAACTATATCTCCATAGGTCTTGTTAATTACCCGTCTCCTGTCTCAGAGGACCTTGTTAATAACTTGTAGAGTCTCTCTAAAGAGGTCCTAACAACACATTAAAATTAAAGATGCTTTTCTTTTAGCACCTGTCAACTGCTGTAAATTGAGAAATTTTCACATCAGTTTATTGTACTACAGCAGTTTTTGTGGATTTTTTTTGGTTTGTTTTCTCGTTCTCTTTCAGTAAAATACCTTAACAAAAGTTTGACTTTTTTGTTCGAGGTTTTTGTTTTGTTTTCAAAAACCTTTCAATTTTGAAGAACATAGATATCAATTTGCCTTAGAGTCAGCAGGAGGGTAAAATAGTTGGTCTTCTGCAAATTAACCCACAGGGAAATAGAGCAATTAATGAAGAGTTATTATAATGAGTATTAGGATGACAAAGAATAAAAGTTTCAAGTGGTGTCCAGGGAGTTTATGCATAAAACTTCCGGTTACTGTTAAGGAAACTAATCATACTGAATATCTAATGGTCTTAATCATCATTTCATTGGTTACATTCAGTAAATCCCTGAGCACTAATAGATTAATGGATTTTAAAAGTGGCAGCTGACAAAGGTTTTTTGTTTTTTAAATTTGGCTATAAATTTTCCTAGATGTTAGATTTCCTAATAGTTTTCAGAAGTTTAGGGAAAAAAGGCAAATCATTCTTTACATAGAATTGACAGGTGAGAGAAAAATAATTATTAGTTTTCAAAATTAAATTGTATTTTTAGATTTATAATACAGTACATTAGTACACTTCTATCTTTTTGTTGAACTATTATGCTCCAAGAAACATACGCTAGTAAATAAAAACCAACCTGTTTAAATTACCATTATAACACAAAAATGAGAAGTTTAAAAAAATCTATTAAACTTCTGTGAAAATAAGATTTTTGGGTTAGTTTGTCTTAATTATTAAATATCTTTGAAGAAAATTTCGATTAACAATAGATTTAACCAACTTTTCCACATGACATATACATATATGTAGTAGTTACATGTTTATTGGTCATGTGGCAATATTTTAAATATTTGAAATTTTTAAACCTGTTTACATATGAATCATGGATACATTCTAGGTTACTAACTCATACTGGCATTTAAAAAGCTTATTTCGGCCTCAATTGTAACAGATCACTGTGACCCTAAGAGGGGGAAAGTGTCAGTTTGACATATGGAAATATGAATTACTAAAGGGATAGTTATAGTTTTTGTTTCCCTGACCTCTATACTACTGTGAACAAAGGATTACTAATCAGCCAAAATTAATTAATTGAAAGCTAGAATCAATATAAATTGCAAAGAGAACTGTATGTTCAAGCAGCATCAGTCCTGTTGGGCCAATATTAGAATGTGTACTACTGTGGTATTCAAGAGTATTTGCAAGATAATATCACCCTAAAATAGCAAAATAGTTATTATCCAGAATCTAAAAAATTCACTTAACCACATTTAAGCAGATATACACCCTATTCAAATCAAAAATAGAAGGAATGTTTCCAAAGCAAAACTCTAGGTAAATCATCTCCCCAAAGTTCTACCACTTTAAGTAATGCGATATCCCTTACATTGCAAATAATTCACTCACCATATATAGCTCCCGATTGAATTTATTCCCTCTTCATCCCATCTCATAGCACTTTGTTTTTAAAAAATTTTTTGTATTGATGACTTTAATTTTATCATCATATTTCAGAAGAAATTCTACTCCTTCCCTTTTTTCAGTAAGCCATTCCATGAAGCAAAGTGTAAAGAAAGGCATAAAAAACAGTTCAGCCAAACTAACCGACAGAGTACTCGGACACGTGTGTAGTATTCCATATCCACAGTCCTCTCCCCAAGGCAGCGCGGTAGAATGTGCTTTTTTTCAGTGCTTCTGCAAGGCCAGACTTGGTCATTATAATTAAACAACGTTCAGCTAAGTTTGTATGTTATGTTTTGTTTTAATTGTACCTTACATTTTTTCATGATAACAGAGTCACAAAAACTGAAGAACAAAGTTTTTAATAAATGTGGCTCTGCTAAATACCCATAACCTCCAAGGTACATGGACCAAAAGCTTTTGAAAATATAGAAATCTAGCAGAAATCAAAATTATGTGAAAGCAGGCTGAAATACATGTCATCTCTGTTAACTTGTCTGCTATTAGAATTGTGCTGAGGATGCTCTCAGTGAGCCTACATTCTGATACTTATATTAAACTACGAAAAAGCATTATTTTATCCACTTATACAAGAGTCTTCAGAACATTAAGTATTAAAAGAATAGCAGGGTAAGGACTTGTCTGAGTATTGTTTCTATCTGAACTGCACTGAAAGAAGTGAGAACAGTTTGTTAATATTAAGGTTTGCAGAAATGTTTTACATACGTCATTTGATCCTCACAACAAACCTCTGAGGTAGCTGTGGTGATTATTATGTCCATTTCACAAGTGCAGAAACTGAGGCTGACCAAAAAGCTAATAAGTATCTGAGTAGGATTTGAACCCAGGAAGTCCAGCACTGGGCATAAAGGAACAGAAAATAAAAAATCTGACAATGCATTCTATATCTTGGGACAGATTTCAAAAGGTTTAGGGGAAGGACAGGAGTATCCTACTGATTAAAAATATACAGGGTAGGTTAGCCCAAGGAGGAAAATCTCTCAAAAATGAAATTTGGATACACTAAGAGAAATAATTCTGATGAGCAGGAAAAAGGAATTGTTTAAAGAGACCAGTGTAATTATGGAAGAAATTCAGTCACCTCACACACATATGTATATATGTACACATATGAAAGCAAAGGTAGTAATAATGACTGAATATAGAGGAGTGACAGAAAATAGTAAGAATTTTAATAGAGCTAAGGCTCAGAATGAGCTAAAGATAACAAGGAATGCCAGAAGTGGCAGGGAGAGAGCATTTTAAAGGAGCTTTTTTTTTTTTTTTGGAGGGGGGAAGGTAAGGCAGTTGGGGTTAAGTGACTTGTCCAAGGTCACACAGCTTGTTAAGTGTCAAATGTCTGAGTTTGGATTTGAACTCAGGTCCTCCTGACTCCCGGGCTGGTGCTCTATTCACTGTACCACTTAACTGCCCCTGAAGGAGCAGTTCTAAGGAAAAGAATGTCAAAAGAGGGTGGGGACAGCAGCTTAGGATAGATGGAATGATAAGAGAAAATGTATTCATACAATATGTACTCAATTTTTCTTTTCATTCTAATATTCTTACAAGAAAAAGAATTTTTATAGTGAAAAGGGAACAAAAAGGGCTAACCTGGTAGTTGAGACTCAAGAGATAGTGGGCACTGCTGAGAATGGGTTCAAGAAGTCAGACTTAGATTCACTTCAGGCCAAGGTATTTAAAGAACTGGAAGGTAAGAGTGGTGGGCTATTATCAGTGATGCTCTAAAAGATCATGTAGAATGCAAAACGTGCTACAAGCATAAAAGGTAACAATTTTGAATTTCAAAATAGGGAAGAGAATGGTACTTGAAAACTAATTCAGTAAATTTAACTTAAATTCTCTCTGAAATTCTCAAAAAAATTTAAAAGAATTATTGAATAGTGAACTTTTAGACAAGGAAGTCCTGATGAACAAAAACAGCATAGCTTCGAGAACAGGCCATTGCCAGAATGGCCTCATTTCTGTTTCTGATAGTTTTCAGCCTGGTTGGGGAAATTACAGAGTATGAGGTTTATCTGCGTTTTAGCAAAATATTAGTCTCTCATGCTAGTCTTGCAAACAAGATGGATAAATAAAAACAAAAAAGTATAGTTGGTTGGATTTGAAAGTAGATGAATAGGGCAGACGGTAAGGAGAGGAATCGGTGTAGCCTAGTTCTCCTCCACAAATACTCTACAACATCTAAAAAGAGTCCCAAACCAAGTTGTGATGGGGAAATCCAAGAAAAAAACAGTCATTTTTCCAGCCTAAGTCAGTATAGATCTTTGGGTACTGGGCACCGAGTCTATTAAAGAAGGCACTGATGCAGACTTTAAGTCAAATGAAGCTATGTATTGGAACTATAGCAGGAAGCATTACTGGATCAAGGAGGGAACAGGTCTGACTCCAGGCAGGGAGAAGGAACAGGAGCCAACTAACAGCTCTATTGCTCTGACTCTAGAATTCTTTGACAGACCTAGTATGGATTCAGGAGGGGACCTGCAAGAAGGGACACCTGACCTGGACCTGAGGCTGTGTATTTACTTAACAAGATACAGGTACTTGGTGCTGTACAGGTATACTGAGTAGCAGCTGTGTGGTTCTTACCCTACAGCGAGGTCTCAGATTTTTGCCTTCACTCAGTCTGGGGTTTGGAGCTGAGTGACTGGGGAGGGTTACTCAGACCAAGGATGAGCTTGTAATTCTGTCACTCTGAACCTATATAATCTTCCAGCTAGCTGAAAGGGACTGAGCCAGCCTATGAAAAGGGCAGGGGCAAACCTACAGTGGTGTTGCCCAGACTCAAACTCTGGTCAGAAGAGCTTGCAAAAGCTCAGATCAGGAGAACAGCAATCAGATTTAAACCAAAAATCATACTGAGTTGAGCAAACTTTAAGTCTGCAGGTCGTGGGCCTGAGCTGCCCATGAGACCTTTGAAGAAGGCGGCACTGAATATTTGAAGAAAACAGCAGCAGGAACCCAGAGAATTCAAATCAGGACCAAACAAGTCTTATATATTCCCTCCAGAAGTACATAGAACTGGACCATAACATGAAGTCCATGTTCAGGAAGAAAGACTATAAGAATGAGTAGCATAAAAAGACCCACCATAAAGAACTATTGTGGAGACAAAGACTCATTTGGAAGAAGAGAATGACTTCAACAAATCTGTAAAGTCACAAAGAAAAATACAACTTAGCCACAAGGTCAATTAGAATTCCTGGAAGAAATTTGAAGCAAGAATTTTAAAAAGAGTTGAGGTACAAAGTATTAGCAAACTGAATATAGCAATATATCACAAAGATTATATACTATGAACAGATTAGATATATAGTAGAAATACAGGGTTGGTTCAATATTAGGAAAACTGCATAATAAAACAAATTACAGACAACAAAACTATTGTTCATCCTTCACTTTTGAAGAGGACCAGTGACAAAATGGGGTGATGTCTTGACTCAAGCATGAATTGGATTTAAGTGAGGCAGAGTTGCACAAAGTCACCAGCCTCACTTTCTCTTCCAGAGTCATTCAAGTCCAATGGCAAGACAGAAGTCAAGAAGACTGGCGATGGCTCAGGATGCAGTGGATGACCTTGGCGTCTTCGATGTCTGACCAAACTCTAAGTGCTCCACAACACCTGCTTCAGCCACCTTTATGGCCTTTGGAACAAATTGTTCTCATCCGCCCATTTGGCCTGGGAAAATCTTCACATGCTTGGGGTAGACATCCCTGTAACTCACTGACAGGCTTGAGACCTGTTGATTACCCTCGACCTGGTGTAGCCCATGTGCCGAGACGATTTTACCAAGGTGTGGCTGCTGCGCATGCTACAACTTCTTGGAGCCACAGGTGAGATTTGGGTGAGACATAGAAATCAAAATTGGATGAGCGGTGCCGAAAAGAGCACGGCAAGCCCTCACATCAGAGGTTCCAGACTTCACTGAGCACCCCATATACTGTATTATAATAAAAGATGCAGAAAGAGCTTTTGATAAGATACCTATTTTCTTAGAATAGTATTCCTGTGAAAAATACTAAAAACATTTAATGGACCTATGCTTAATATCATAATTAAGAGCTATTTATCTGAAAACAACAACCAACATTACATGCAAAATAGAAACTTAAGAGGCTTTTCTAATAAGAAAAGTAAAGCAAGGATCTTCACTATCATCATTACTAATTGACATAAAATTAGAAATATTAACTATAGCAACAAGATGAGAAAAAAAATGAAGGGAATAAATATAGGCCAAGAAAATACAACTTTTTGAAGATAATATGGTTTACTTAGAGAAACTTAGAAAAGCAGCTGAAACTCAGCTGAATAATAACTTCAGCAAAATGGCAAGATGTAAGAAAAATACGTATGAATTAGTAGCATTTCCGTATAATATCCAGAAATATTAATTGCTCGTGGGCAGAATGAATCAATATAATAAAAATAGGAATGCTATTTAAATGAATTTACTAATGAAACTACTGAAGAATTACTTTATGGAGCTAGAAAAAAATAATAATTAAATTTATCTGGAGTAATGAAAGATCAAGAATTTCAAGGGAAATAATGACAATAAAAATGGGAAGGAAAGGAATTTAGCAGTACCAGATAGCAAACTATACTACAAAGGGGTAATTACCAGAATGATTAGGTAATGCTTAAGAAATAGGTTGATCCAGCTATTCTGGAAAGTAACTTAGAACTGTGAACAAGTGTTACTAAATTGTGCATACAGTAACCCAGCAATACCACTAAGTAAGCCAAATACCCCATTGTGACTAAAGAAAGTAGAAAATGATCCATTTGTACAAAAATATTTATAGTAGCTTGTTTCTTAGTAGCAAAGATCTGAAAAGTAAGGGGTGCATGAGCTGAGGAATGACTAAACAAATTATATGTGAATAAAACGGGATGCTGTTGTCCTGTAAGAAATAATGGAAAGGTTAGTTTTAGGGAAACCTGGAAGTCTTGTAAACTGATACAGAGTGAAGAAAGCATAATAAAGAGAATGACTTCTGTGTTAAATAACATTGTAGAAATAAATAACTTTGGGGTGGCTAGGTGGCCCAGTGAATAGAGCACCAGCCCTGGAGTCAGGAGTACCTGAGTTCAAATCCGGCCTCAGACACTTAACACAAAACTAGCCATGTGACCTTGGGCAAGTCACTTAACCCCAATTGTCCTGCATTCCCGCCTCCAAAAAGCAAACCAAATAAATAAATAAATAAAGAACTTTGAAAGACTTAAGAACTCTTATGAACACAATGATCAATGATTCAAGAGGACTGATGAAGAATGGTAATGGATTCAGGATGCAGAGTGAGACAGAGTTAATGTGGGAATAGTTTTGCTTGACTATACATATTTGTTAAAAAGGTTTCTTTTTTTCTGTAGGGGTAGAGGAATGGTGGGAGAGAGAGAAAACAGATTTTTGTTTACTGAAAAAAATTGAATAAAAAAAAGAAAGTAAATAATATCTAGATCCAAAGAGTATTCATTAGTATTTCTTTAAGTAGTTCAGTGTCTGTTTGATAGGAAGTCTGTAGTGGAATGAATCAAAGATTTATCCCAGTTCCTGTGTTATTTATTATTTTTATCAATGACTTGTATGAAAGCTTATATAGCAAATTTATCAAATATACAATAACAAAGACAGGAGGAGTAGCTCACATACTGGTAGGTTAGACAGAAATCTTGATAGAGTGCAACACTGTCCAAATTTAAAAACATGGAATGTAGTAGAAAATTAATGTCTTTAAACCTTGGGTCCAAAAAAACAATTAACTCTATAAGTAAAAGGGAATGTAAATTTAGACTGCTGTTGCTGTGAAAAAAAATCTGGGGGCTTTAGATTCAGTAGATGAGTCCAAAATGTGATGTCAACTCAGTTTTAGACTGCATTAAGTGAGGCAGCAGTGTCTAAAACATGCGAGTTGAATATCCCATAGTGCCTTTTCTAGTCAGAATATTCTTGGAATAATGTGTTAAGTTTTAGGGAAGGACATTAGTAAGTTGAAGTGTACCCAGAGGAATGAATCAGGATGACCAAAGTCCTCAAGAGCATCCAATGCAAACAAGAGCTGAAGAGACTAGGAATGTCATATGGAGAGGGCATGGGCGGAAATTAGTAGAGTGATATCACAATTATCTTCAGGTATCTGAAGGACAGTTATCAGGAAAAAGGACAACTAAACTTATTTTGGTTGTCTGAACAAGACAGAACTATGAACAGTGTACCTTCAGGAAGGTGGATTTTTACTAAAGGTAAGGGAAAACTTCCTAACTTAAAATTAAGAGCTGTCAAAAAACTAAACAAGTCATTTTGGGAGGTAAGGAGTGCTTTTAGAGGAGATCTTAAACTATTATAGATGTCCTAAAAACATTAGAGATCTTAAAATAAAGATGCATTACCACTTGATGATGCTATAAATGGGATTCTGTTTTAGGTACAGGTTGAAGATGGCCTCTGAAATCCCTTTCTGAGGACAACTAAAGTCCAGTTATAATTTAGTGTAATACAGTGGAAAGAACATTGGCGTTAAAGTCAGAAAAACTTAGTTAAAAACTTCTCTCTTGTGTACTACTTGTGTAGTACTGGGCAAGCTTCTTGACATCTCTGGGCCTCAGTTGCCTAAGTTGTAAAAGGAGAAATTGAAACTAGAAGATCTCCAAGGTACCTTAAAGCTTCCTGATTCTATAATTTTTATAGTGCTTTATCAAGTATTGTAAGTCCAGTTTAAAAAAAAACAAACTTAAAATTAGACATAAAGAATGAGTGGGTTGAGAGTTAATATTTTCATTAATGATAATGACAACAACGAGATGACATACCAACTAGAATGTAGCCAAAGGAGTTCTTAAGGGAAAATTTATATCTGTAAGCAATTTTATCAATGAAAGAACACATCAATAATTGGGAGTATAAATAGAAAAAATTAGAAAAGCAATAAAACCCTTACTAAAACAGCAAAATAGAAATCCTGACAATCAAAGAAGTGATTAACAGAACTGATACAACAACAAAACAGTGATTAATAAAAAAAACAAGGAATTATTTTATTGGGGAAGAAGGAATTAAATAAGACGTACCTTTAGCTAACATGCTTTTTATTTTTTTGAAAGTAAAATTTTATCTTTATTAATTTGTTTGCTTTTAGTTTACAAGATTCAGTTCTACATTCCCTTGAGTTTCATATTTTCTCTCCCCTCCCCTTCGTGGCATGCAGCCACGTATAGGATCTGCAAATACTTTTCACATTAGACATTAGTCAGGTTGTAAAAGAAGGATTGTAACCAATGGAATGAATAATGGGAAACCGGAAACAAAATCAAACAAGTAAAAGAGAGAGAGCAGGTAGTTTGCTTCAATCTGCATTCAAGCTCTGTTCTCTCTAGTTTTTTGTCTGAATGTAGACATCGTTTTCCATCATGACTCTTTTGGAGTTGTCTTATAACTTTGCATTGCTGAGAGGAGTCCAGTCTATTAAAGTTGGTCATTACATTTATGTTGTGTCTGTAATTGTGTACAGATTTCTCCTGGTTCAGCTCTTCTCACTCAGCATCAGTTTATATAAGTCTCTCCAGGAAATATGAAGTCTGTCTGCTCCTCATTTCTTATAGCACAATAATATTCCATTACATTCGTGTACCACAACTTATTTAGCCATTCCCCAGTTGATGGGCAGCCCCATAATTTCTGATTCTTTGCCACCTCAAAAAGAGCCTCTATAAATGTTTTTGTACATACAGGTCTTCTTCCCACTTCTATGATCTGTTTGGGATACAGCCCTAGAAGTGGTATTACTGGGTCAAAGGGTATGCAGTTATTTATAGCCCTTTGGGCATAGTTGAGATTAGTCTCCAGAATGGTTGAATCAGTTCACAACTCCACCAACAATGCATTAATGTTCCAATTTTTCCACATCCTCTCCAGCATTTGTCATTTTGCTGTTCTGTCACCTTAGCCAATCTGACCAGTGAGATGTGATATCTCAGAATTGTTTTGATTTGCATTTCTCAAATCAATAGTGATTTAGAGCATTTTTTTTCATATGCTTATAGATATCTTTAATTTCTTCCTCTGAAAACTGCTGTTCATATCCTTTGGCCATTTGTCAGTTGGAGAATGGCTTGTATTCTTATAGATTTGACTCAGTTGTCTGTATATTTTAGAAATGAGGCCTTTATCAGAGACCTGGTTGTAAAAATTCCTAGTTTTCCACTTTCTTCTTAATCTTGGTTACATTGGCTTTGTTTGTACAGAAACTTTTCAATTTAATGTAATCAAAATTATCCATTTTTCATTTTATCGTGCTAACTCTTGTTTGGACATAAAGTCCTCCCTTTCCCATAAATCTGACAGGTACGCTATTCCATGCTTTCCTAGATTGCTTACAGTATCAGCCTTTATACCTAGATTGTGCACCCATTTAGACTTGATTTTGGTATATGGTGTTAGATATTGGTATACAGTGTAAGATATGCCCAGTTTCTGCCATACTATATTCCAGTTTTCCCAGCAGTTCTGGGTTGTCTCCATCAAGGTTTGAGTGAAAATGGTGGTCAAAGTGGTGGAGGTGGTTTGACTTGCCTGATACATTCCATACCCTGTCAGTCCCCCTGGGTGCCCAGCTGCTTCAGCCAGGCTGGCCTCTCTGCCCCATGTGCAGAAGTCAGTGACAGTTGGTAGGAATGGTATTGTTTGCTGTTTGTGAGGGCTGGACTAGAAGGACGACCAGTAATTTCAGGATTGCTGCCCTTGTTAGGGTTCCTGTGCCCATCTCCCTATTGGTGGCAGTTGGTTAGCAGTTTTTGCCATTGGAGGTGAGGAAGTTAAATGCTGTCTCCACAGTGTTTTCTCCCCTTGATGATGACTGTAGGTACTGGGCTTGAAGTAGGTTTGGAGGACTTTGCTTTTTCCCATGGATTTTGAGCTCAGATTCCTTTAGTTATCTCCATCAGGGTTCAGTGGAAGACTGTTGCTAGTGGCTGTAGGAGTTTGTCTTGCTTGGCACATACCACCTCCATCTCCCATTTTCCTCTTAGTTATAACTGAAAGGTGCCTGATCTTGTTTTTCTTAGCATTTTAGACTTAAAGATTTACCTTTTTAGTAGGAGAACTAGAATTTTTGTCAAGGATGATTGTCCTGGAATGGTAATTCAAACACTAAAATTTTTGCTATATGTCCTGATTAAATGTATTTTATTTTAACTGCATGTGTGTGCTTACCTCTCCTCCTTACTCTACCAAAACTGGCCACTTACATCAAATGTTCTACTGCCGTTCAAGCATTTGAATGCTGTTTTTTTTTGGGGGGGGTAATGACTTTATTATGATGTTTAAGTACAAGTATTACACTTTCATAAATGGCAAGACTTTAGTCTACAAGTGGAGATAGGAATTGCCATTTCTTTTATTTTTTCAATGACTTGTTTATTTACTTTTAGTTTACAAGATTTAGTTCCACAATCACTTGAGTTTCAGATTTTCTCCCCTCCCTTTCCCCTCCTCTCCGCCATGGTGGTGTGCAATCATGTATAGGATCTGCGAATACTTTCACATTGTACAACAGTCTGGTTGTATAGAAGGATTGTGAGTGAACAATGGGAAAAAAGAAACAAAATCAAACATGAAAAAGAATGATAGCGTGTATTGCTTCAGTCTCCATTTAAACTCTGTTCTTTGTAGATCTTTCTCTGAGTGTAGGTATCTCCTTTCATTTTGTGACCTGTAGAGTTGTCTTATAGCTGTGCGTTGCTGAAAAGAGTCCAGTTTGTCAAGGTTGGTCATCACACATACGATGTGTCTGTCATTGTGTACAGATTTTTCCTGATTCTGCTCTTCTCACTCAGCATTAATTTGTATAAGCCTCTCCAGGTAATTATGAAGTCCATCTCCTTCCCATTTCTTATAGCACAATAATATTCCATTACATTCATATACCACAACTTATTCAGCCATTCCCCAATTGATGGGCAACCCTTATATTTCCAGTTTTTTGCCACCACAAAGAGAGCTGCTATAAATATCCTTGTACATATGGGTCTTTTTCCCACTTCTGTGATCTCTTTGGGATATAACCCCAAAAGTGGTATTGCTTGAATGCTGTTTTATTGGGATTAAAATTTAATTCAATTTGTCATCAAAATGTATTATTTTAAATGGTCCTCTTCACATACTTTTCTTTTTTTTTTGGTTATTTTTAGTTTACAACATTGATTTCCACAAGATTTTGAATTACAAATTTTCTCTCATATTCTTCTCTCACCTCTTAATTTTAATTTTTGGATATCATCCCTTCCTATTCAAATGATCCTGTGCCCTCTGTCTCTGTATACATGTACACATATATACACACACACACTCACATACATATTTATATGTACATATGCCCTCCTATATAAGCATCTGTATATATCCATACTTATATAAGCATATATGTATATATACATATATACACATTTATATTCCCTTTGACTATCCTCATACAGAGAAAAGTTTCATAAGTTACAATTATTGTTTTTCCATGTAGGAATGTAAATAAATAGTTCAACTTTAATAAGTTCCTTATGATTTCTTTTCCCGGTTTACTTTCTCGTGCTTCTCTTGCTTCTTGTATTTGAACATTAGATTTTCTGTTCAACTCTGGTTTTGTCATTAAGAATGCTTGAAAGTCCTCTATGTCATTGAATGACCAAATTTTCCCCTGAAACATTATACTCAGTTTTACTGGGTAGGTGATTCTTGGTTTTAATCCTAGTTCCTTTGACCTCCAGAATATCATAGTCTAAGCCCTTTGATCCCTTAATGTAGATGCTGCTAGATCTTGTGTTATCCTGATTGTGTTTCCACAGTATTCAAATTGTTTCTTCTTGGCCGCTTGTAATATTTTCTCCTTGACCTGGGAACTCTGGAATTTGGCTATAATATTCCTAGGAGTTTTCTTTTTGGGATCTTTTTCAAGAGGTCATCAGTGAATTCTTTCAATTTCTATTTTGCCCTCTGGTTCTAAAATATCAGGGCAATTTTCTTGAGAATTTCTTGAAGGATGATTTCTAGGTTCTTTTTTTGATCATGGCTTTCAGGTAGTCCAATAATTTTTAAATGATCTCTCCTGGATCTATTTTCCAGGTCAATGTTTTTTCCAATGAGATATTTCACACTGCCTTCTATTTTTTTCATATGTTTGGATCTGTTTAATAGTATCTTGATTTCTCATAAAGTCATTAGCTTCCATTTGCTCCAGTCTAATTCTGAAGGAATTATTCTCTTCAGTGAGCTTTTGAAATTAATTTTCCATCTGGCAAATTCGGCTTTTTAAGGCATTCTTCTCCCCATTGGCTTTTTGGGCCTCTTTTGCCGTTTGGGTTAGTCTATTTTTTAAGGTGTTATTTTCTTCAGTCAGGTTGTTGACTCACTTTTCATGATTTTCTTGCATTGTTCTCATTTCTCTTCCCAATTTTTCCTCCACTTCTCTTACTCGATTTTCAGAATGTTTCTCGAGCTCCTCAATGACCTGTAACCAGTTCATATTTTTCTTGGAAGCTTTTGATGCAAGAGTTCTGACTGTGTTGTCTTCCTTCCATTCCATGCTTTGATCCTTTTTTGTCCCCAGAAAAGGAATCTAAGGTTTGATTGCTGTGCTTGCTTTGCTTCCTCTGCTTTCTCATGTTGCCACTCAATTACTTGACTTTTGAGTTGTTTGCCACAGTAGAACTCTGCTTCCAGAGAGGAGAGCTTTGTCCTAAATTACTGGGGTTTTCATAGCTGCTTGAGCTATTAGTTGGGTGCCCTCTCTGAAGCCCCCACAAGCTCTGGCCCACTGGCCGCATACCCTAGGACCACCACCAAAGACAGTGATCCAGATCCAAGCAGGGTAAAGCAGGAGTGATTACTCTGTGAATGTTTGCTTGGTCCCCCTACAGTCTTCAGGCCAGGAACTTTGGAAAGCAGTGACCATGCCTCTGCTGCTTCTCACCCAGGGGGCAGGGGCTGGATCCATACACCCCACCCCCCGGTTCCAACAGAGTTTCGCACTGACTTTTCACTTTGGCGTTTATGGGTTGATAATTCTGGAAATGGCCACAGCTGTTGGTGATTCACTCTCCTGAAGTCTGCTCTGGCTGCTGCTGGTTGAGGCCATCCTGAGGCTAAAACTGGGGCTCACTCGGGGTTAGGCTTTGCTCCCAGCCTGCTGAGATGGACCATTCGTATAGGTGTGCCAGGCTGCCTTCAGTGGGAAATTTGTTTTTCTCTGTCATTTTGTGGGTTCTGTAGCTCTAAAATTTGTTTAGAGTCATATTTTATAGATATTTGACGTGGTTGTGGGAGAAGCTCATGGAATTTTCCTCTTTCTGTGCAGCCATCTTTGCTCCACACCCCTTCATATCCTTTTCAAAGAAATACTCTGTTTTTATTCTGTGTTCTTTGTTAGTTGACAAGTTCTTTTATTGCTTTTTCACAGTTTAGCTAAAATCAGAGAAGGCTACAAAAATGGTTTACTTGAAAAGATAAGATACATAAAGGTTACTGTGCTATCTTGTGTATCCTTCCTTGTGTTGCTACTTATTTATATTGAAGTGTGGTGTTTTTTGTATGAAAAGACATTCTTTCTAATCTTAATAAATAATATCTGCTGCAGTTTTGTGTTTTCATCGTGTTTAGCATTTCTTACAATGGCATTGTCTTCATATAAGTAGACCATTTTGATTACACTGATGTGGAAGTTAATACAGCAAAAGATTATTGAATAATTACCATATAGGAGGTTTTTTTGTCAACACTTTAATTTTGAGAGATTTTAATTTTAAAAATGAATTTCTTGAATTGAAAGTGTAAAAAAGGTACAGAGATTTTAATTGATTAGTGCTACCTTAGTATTTTAACTCTTACTTTGAAAAGAAATTTATTTCTTAATAATAGAGGTTGAGAATGATAGTGAAACATTAGTGTAGTATTTTGAAAATATTTTATGGGGTTACTAAAGAAAATCTAGCATAAAGTAGAATGTTTTGTTTCTACATTGGTTCATTAATATGTCAGGCACTGTGGTCGGCAGTGGAGGTAATAGAGCTAAAAATCAAAACCTCTCTTACCTACAAGGAGTTTACATTCATTGAATGAATGAATCATCAGTTATGAAAACATTTCCGTATTAGTCACTTTGTATAAGAAGACTCAAATAAAAGAAAAAAAAAGAAAGTGAAAAGTCAGTCTGTATTCAATCAATATCAGTTCTTTCTTTGGATTGGATAGTATGCTACATCATTAGTCCTTTGGGATTGTCTTCGATCATTATATTGCTGAGAATAGCTAAGTCATTCACAGTCAGTCATCGTACAATGTTGCTTTTACTAGGTACATTACTTTCCTCATTCCGCTCACTTTACTCTGCATCAGTTCATCTAAGTCTTTCCAGGTTTTTCTAAAATCATCCTGCTTGTTATTTTTTATAGCACAGTAGAATTCCATTACAATCATATACCACAGCTTGTTTAGCAGTTCCCCAATTGATTAACATCACTTCAGTTTCCAATTATTAGCTACCACAAAAAGAGCTGCTATAAATATTTTTGTACAAATAGGTCCTTTTTCCTTTTTTTGGGATGTCTTTGGGATGTAGATCTAGCAGTGGTATTGCTGGATCAAAGGGTATTCACAATTTTATAATGCTTTGGGCATAGTTCCCAGTTGCTCTCCAGAATGGTTGGATTTAGTTTACAGCTCCACCAACAGTGCATTAGTATCCCAGTTTTTCCCATATCCCCTCCAATATCCATCATGTTCCTTTTTTTGTCATATTAGCCAATCTGATAATGTCAGGTGGTACCTCAGAGTTGTTTTGATTTGCATTTCTGTACTTGTACTTCAATTGTACTTCAGAGCATTTTTTCATATGACTATAGATAGCTTTGATTTCTTGGTAAACTACCTGTTCTTATTCTTTGACCATTTGTCAATTGGAGAATGACTTATATTTTTATAAATTTGACTCAGTTCTCTATGTATTTGAGAAATGAGGCCTTTATGAGAGATACTTAGTGGAAAAATTTCCCCCGAATTTCATGCTTTTCCTTATGATTTTGGTTGTATTGGTTTTGTTTGTGCAAAAACTTTTTAAGTTTATGTAATCAAAATGATCTATTTTATATTTTGTAATGCCCTTTATATTTCCTTTGGTCCTAAATTCTTTTCCATAAATTTGACAAACTGTTTCATGCTTTTGTGACTTGTTTATTGTATCACTCTTTAAGTGATCATGTATCCCTTTTGACCTTATCCTAGGGTGAGATGTTGGTCTATATATCAGTTTTCTACCTTTGGGCTCTCTTAAATATCAGATTACTTCCATCTAAGTGCAACCTGTTCTCTGATCTCAGAACATGGTCCATAATCAAATGTGATCAAAATTAAACTTATGTTAGTTGTAAACACACTTATTATATTAAGAATATTATAATTAATATTATACTTTGGGTATAAAAACTTGTCAATTTTTCCTGTAATGTAGAAGAGTGAAGACTTGATTTGTTTAAAGTCCAGAAGTATATTTCCCAGCTCTGTGACTTTGGGCAATTCATTTAGTTTCTCCAAGTGTTTGTTTTGTCAACTTTAATATGTGTGTGAGTATACTGAATATACCCCATCTCATAGGTTAATTAGCAGGGAAGCACTTTGCAATCCATTGTTATTGTTCAATCATCAGGTTCTTTGTGACCACATTTGAGGTTTTCTTGGCAAAGATACCCTGGAGTGGTTTTGGCATTTCCTTCTCTGGCTTTTTACAGATGAGATAAACAGGGATTTTACAGATGAGGTAAAAAGGGTTAAATGACTTGCACAGGGTCACATAGCTAGTAAGTGTCTAAGACCAGATTTGAACTCTGGAAAATGTCCTCCTTGACTTTAGGCTTGGCACTATCCACTGTGCCTCCTAGTAGCTTGATTTTGTAATCACCTCCAGTCTTAAATTTCCAATTTCGTACTGGACCTTTCCAGTTTGATGTCTTATAGATAAAATTAACATGTCCAAAATTGTTCTCATTATCTTCCTTCTAAATACTCCCCTCTTCCTCACTTCCCCATTACTGTTTGGTATTGTTGAGCCCTGTCACCTGGGCTCAAAATCTAGGTGTCATCCTCAACTTCTTACTCTCATCCCTTCCCATAGCCCATCATTTGCAAGATCTGTTGTTTTTACCTTCATGATATTTCTCATACACTGCTTTCTGTCTTCAATAGTGCCACCACTGTGGTGCAGTCCCTTATCACTTCTCATTAATTAGAAGTTAGAGGAGAAATGCAATATTATAATATATTCTGCCTTTGAGCTAAAGGGAGAGGATGCCATTCCATTGTGCAAAGTCTTCTTGATCTTCAGTCTCCTATGGAAGAAGAGAAATGCCATTCCATCATGCTTCAGTCTCCTAAATAGTCTTCAAAATCCAAAGGAAAAAGAAAAAATGCCATTCCATTGCACACCATGCTCCTGCCTGTGAGGTAAGGGGAGAAAACATCATTCCATCATGCCACATCCTCTTCCTGGTTCCCAGCCTTTTTTGGGAATGGGTGTTGTATTTTGTCAAGAGCCTTTTCTACATCTCTTGAGATAATCATATGGTTTCTACTTGTTTTGTTGTTGATATGATCACTTATACTGATAGTTTTATTAATATTGAACCATCCTTACATTCCTGGAATAAATCCTACCTGATCAAAATGTATTATTCTTGTGATAAGTTGTTGTAGTCTTTTTGCTAATATTTTTATTTAAAATTTTTGCTTCTCCATTCATGAGGGAAATTGGTCTATAATTTTCTTTTTTTCCATTTTGTCTGTTCCCAATTTAGGTATCAGTACCATGTTTGTGTCATAAATAGAATTTGGTAGGACTTCTTCTCTAATTTTCCCAAATAGTTTGTAAAGCACTGGAATTAATTATTGTTTAAATGTTTGATAGAATTCGCTCATAAATCCATCTGGCCATGGAGATTTTTTCCTGGGGGGTTCATTGATGGCTTGTTCAATTTCTTTTTCTGAGATGGTGTTATTTAAGTAATTTACTTCCTCTTCAGTTAATCTGGGCAACTTACATTTTTGTAAATATTCATCTATTTCTCTAAGATTGTCAGATTTATGGGTATACAATTGGGCAAAATAATTCCTAATTTTTGTTTTAATTTCCTTTTCATTGGAGGTAGATTTACCGTTTTCATTTCTGATATTTATAATTTGGTTTTCTTTCTTTTTCTTTATCATATTGACTAAAGGTCTATCAATTTTATTGTCTTTTCTTTTTCATAAAACCAGATCTTAGTTTTATTTGTTTTCTTAATTTCAATTTTATTAAACTCTCCTTTGGTTTTCAGTATTTCTAATTTAGAATTTAATTGGGGATTTTCAATTTGTTTTTTTTTTTTCCTAGCTTTTTCAGTTGCATGCCCAATTAATTGACCTCCATCTTCTCTATTTTATTCATGTTTGCGTTCAGAGATATAAAACTTCCCCTAAGAACTGCTTTTGCTGCATCCACAAGTTTTGGTATGTTATCTCATTGTTGTCATTCTCTTGAATGAAGTTACTGATTGTTTCTATAATTTCTTGTTAGACCCACTTATTCTTTAGTATTAAATTATTTAGTTTCCAATTAGGTTTTAGTCTCTTTGCATGGCCCTTCATTACATATAATTTTTATTGCATCATGATCTGAGAAGCATGCATTTAATATTTCTGCCTTTCTACACTGAATTGTGAGGTTTTTATGCCCTAGTACATGGTTGATTTTTGTGTATGTGCCATGTACTGCTGAGAAGAAGGTATATTCCTTTTTATCCCTATTCAGTTTTCTCCAGAGGTCTATCATATCTATCTTCTCTAAAATTCTGTTCACCTCTTTAACATCTTTCTTGTTTATTTTGAGGTTAGATTTATCAAGTTCAGAGAGGGAGAGATTGAGGTCCCCCACTAGTGTAGTTTTGTTGTCTATTTCTTCCTCTAACTCCCTTACCTTCTTCTGTAGGAATTTGTCTGCTATACTGCTTCTTGCATATGTGTTTAGTAATGATATTGCTTCATTTTGTATGGTGCCTTTTAGGAAGATACAGTTTCCTTCCTTATCTCTTTTAATTAGATCTATTTTTGCCTTTGCTTCATCTGAGACAAGGATTGCCACCCCGGCTTTTTTTACTTTAGTTGAAGCATAATATATCCTATGCCAGCCTTTTACCTTTACTCTGTGTATCCCTGTTGTAGAATGTTTCTTGTAGACAGCATATTGTAGGATTATGGTTTTTAATCCATTCTGCTATCCGCTTGTGTTTTATGGGAGAGTTCATCCCATTCACATTCACAGTTATGATTACTATCTGTGTCTTTCCCTCCATCCCATTCCCTCCCCTGTTTATACTTTTATTTCTCCCTTCTCTCTTCCCCTATTTAAGAGTTTTCCTTTTGACCACCACCTCCCTTAGTATTCCTTCTCTATGTAACCCCCTCCCTTTACTTACCCTTCTTTCTTAATACTTCTTCCCTCCCTTCTAACCAGCTCCCGCCTTTTCCCTCCCTTTCCCCTCTTACTGCCTGTAGGGCATGATAGATTTTTATACTTAGTGAGGTGTTATTCCCTCCTTGAGCCCAATCCAATGAGAGTAAATTTCATATATATATATATATATATATACTCCTCTCTCTCCCTCCTTCCCCTCTACTATAATGAGTTTTTGTGACTCCATGTTAGAATCCTTTACTTACTGTGTTATTATTCCCTCCTTGAACCAAAACCAATGAGAGTCAAGTTTGTATAATGTTCATCTCCCTACCCTCTTCCCCTCTACTATAGTATGTTTTTATGTCTCTTTGCATAGCATAATTTACCCTTTTCTGCCTCCTCCTTTCCTTTTCTCCCATTACAATCCCTTTGTACCCCTTAATAAGGTTTTTTTTAATCATCAGATTAGTTAATTTGTACCTATACCCTCTATCCATATCTCTTTTAAATGTCGTGATAATTATACAGTTCTCAGTATTGACAGGTATCAGCTTCCCATATAGGGATGTAAACAGTTTGTTCTTCTTGAATCACAAGTTTGTGTGTGTGTGTGTATGTGTGTGTGTGTGTGTGTGTCTGTGTCTGTGTTTCCTGATTTACCTTTTTATGTGTAACTTAAGTTTTGTATTTGGAGATCAAATTTTCCATCGAGCTCTGGCTTTTTCATCAGGAAGTTCTGGAAGTCCCTTATTTTATTGAATGACCATCTCCTTGCCTGAAACATTATGCTCAGCTTTGCTGGAATTTGGCTGTAATATTTCTTGAGAGTTTTCAATTTGGGATCTCTTTCAGAAGGTGTCCAATGAATTCTTTCAGCAACTATTTTACCTCTGGTTCTAGTACCTCAGGGCAGTTTTCTTTGATAATTTCTTGGAAGATGTTGTCTGGACTTTTTTTTTTTCATCATGGCTTTCCAAGTAGACTAATAATTCTCA
Source organism: Pseudochirops corinnae (assembly GCA_028646515.1). NCBI lineage: Eukaryota > Metazoa > Chordata > Mammalia > Diprotodontia > Pseudocheiridae > Pseudochirops > Pseudochirops corinnae. The sequence goes on along the minus strand of JAQQSV010000269.1, from coordinate 123,896 downwards.
GATTATCTTTCCTGAATCTGTTCTCCAGGTCAGTTGTTTTTCCAATGAGATAGTTTACATTTTCTTCTAATTTTTCAATCTTTTGGTTTTGTTTGACTGATTTTTGATTCATCGTAAAGTCATTAGCTTCAATTTGACTGATTCTAATTCTTAGCAAATTATTTTCCTCGGTTTGTTTTTGAAGCTCCTTTTCCATATGTTCAGATTACATTTTTAGGGAGGTATTTTCTCCAGTTAGATTTTGAACCTCCCTTCCCAATTCATAGATTTTACTTTTTAAGGATTTGTTTTCTTCAGTGATATTTTTTTTCAATTTGGCAGTTGTAATTTTAAAAGAATCAGTCAATTTATCTTCCACCTGTCTAATTTGGCTTTTAAAATCCTTCTTGAGCTCTTCTAAGAATGCTTTCTGGGCTTAAGACCAGATCATATTTCCTTCTGTGGTCTCAGGTGTGGATAATAGTCAGTGCTGTCCTCTGAATTTGGTTCTTCTCGTTCACAATAATAGGATTCAATCATTTTTCTTTTTCTTTTTCCAGACTGTTTTAGGCCCATTGTGATTGCCTGTTTCCTGGCTTCTAAAGTGGATTTCTGTTTCTGGGGTACAGAGGGCTCTGATCTGTTTACTTTCTGTGTTGTAGCCTCTGGTTATCTAGACTGAGGCCAAGGCCAGGACTTTCAGTGTTTACCTTGGCTTACCCTGAGGCTCACAGAGTAAGGTGTGAGGCAGGGGTGGTCTAGCCACTTCCGGTTTCCTCCTCTGTGTCCCAGGCTAGAGCTCAGGCAGGCTCAGCAGTGGTGGTGTCTGCAGATTCTCCTGGTTGTGCTAAGGCACACCTGGTCTTCTGGTGTTAGTGCTTGCTGGCTCCACCCGCCCTGGGTTTCCGAATCTCCTGCTGGTCAGCTGAGATGGGGCTTGTTGGGACACCTCCCACCCTTCACTTCAGGCTGGGCACAGCCTCAGTCACACCCTTCCTCTAGGACTCCCAGGCCTGCCATTGGTTCTGCTATTTCAGGATTTTAGACTGGGGCAGTAATCTCTGGGTCAGAGTGGGATATTAGAGCAGATAGGATTTACTCCATTATGTTGGCTTCTGGAAGTTCAAGTAAATTCTCTTTATTTATTTATTTGTTTGTTTGTTCGTTTGTTCATTTATTTATTTGTTTGTTTGTTTGTTCATTTATTTATTTCATTTTGGAGGGGGAAGGCAGGACAATTGGGGTTAAGTGATTTGCCCAAGGTCACACGGCTAGTAAGTGTTAAGTGTCTGAGGTAGTATTTGAACTCAGGTCCTTCTGACTCCAGGACCAGTTGTCTATTCACTGTGCCACCTAGCTGCCCCATTAGGTAAATTATTTTTAAACATCCAGACTGTGGGTTGATAGCCCCAGGCAGACCCTGGGGTTGTCTCTTACCCAGCTCCCACATCCTTTGTCCTGCAGAGAGAGGTCTGGGAATCACCCTTGCAATGGGTAGATTCACTTGCCTGGGCTCGCTCTGGCTCCACTGTGGTCTGGTCTCCGGTCTGTACTGGTACAGCCCCAGCTAGCTCTGTGCTCCCTCTGCCCCAGTCTTATGTGTGCACTTTCCTGGACTGGGAATCTGCTGCGTTCCATCTCCCAGTGGATTCTCTCTAAAATCCATTCAGATTCACTTTTTAGAGGTTACTCACAGAATTCTTGGAGTTTAGCTAAGTTCCTGCTCTTACTCTGCTGTCTTGGCTCTGCCCCGCCAAAGGTAACTTTTAGAAAACCTTTTGAGAAACGACTTAAAATGTGAAGGTCATCAAATCCTCTTTAACCTTATACCCTTGTGCTTGTAAATCTCACTTGTACATAGTTGTTTACATGTTGTCTCCCCAATTAGACTGTGATCCACTTGACAACAGAGACTGTATTTTGCCTTTCTTTGTATCCCCAGTGCTTAGCATAGTTTCTGGCACATAGCAGGCACTTGATAAATGTTTATTGACTGACTGAATATCCTGCTAATTGGTCTCCCTGTCTGAAGTTTCTACCCACTCCAGTCCTCCCTCCACTAAGCTTTCAAATTGATCTTTAGGATGCACAAGTTTTATCATCTCTCTGTCTCTCTGTCTCTGTCTCTCTCTCTCTCACACACAGACACCCCCACACACACCCCCCAGCCCTCCACTTCTCCCCTTTACCCCCATTCAGCCTACCTCACTGGCTTCTTAATGCCTGGGGATCAAACATAAGATCCTCATTTTGGCTTTTAAAGCTCTTCATAATCTAGTCCCCGCCTACCTTTCTAGTCTTTTTATTCCTTAGCTACCCATACCATACTCTTTGATCCCATGACATTGGCCTCCTTGCTGTTTCTGGCACCAGATAATATTTCATCTCTCAACTCTTAGAATTTTCTCTTTCTGCCCCTCCTCAGCTCTGCCTCCTAACTTCCCTGGCTTCCTTCAAGTCCCGTAAGAGTCTTTTCCTGATTTATCCCCCTTTATGCTGGTGCTTCTCTTTATTGATTATCTCCAGTTTGTCTTGTCTGTATTTTGTTTGTGAGTAATTATTTGCATGTTGTTTCTTCCATTAGACTGTGGGGCCTTGATAGCAGGGATCATCAGTTTTATCTCTTTTTGTATCTCTAGGGCTTAACAGAGTGCCCGGCACATAGTAGATGCATAATTAATGCTTTTTGACTGAATGCCTGTTTTGTTTTGAGCTCATAAGGTTTATTAAAATCTTGTACAGGGATGACCTTTTTGGTTTGGTTTATGTTTTGTTATTGATGATGATTGTACTTCAGATTAATAATAAAATTTGACAACTATTAATATAAAGTTGTAACTTGAATTTATCTAATTTTAAGAGGAATAGAAATTTTTGTATTTTCCCTTTGGTTATCCTTTGACATTATAGAGTAAATATAATAATTGATTTTGGAGTTACTTTCTGTATTTGGTGAAATATATCTTGATACTTTTGGCATGACTACTTAGTGTATGAGTACAGATTACAACCCAAACCACCATATCATCATTTCTTTACTAAAAAAAATGCATTCAAAGCTCAACCATATAGGTCACAAAAATCATGAACTTAATTGTTGAAGACTCATTCCCAACCTAACATAAATGTTATATTAGTCTTTTATAAATGTTTTGGTATTATATACATTTATATTTTACAAACAGTTCATTAACTTTGTATCAGTTTTTACTCAGGAAGCTATGGAACTTTGCCCTCTCTTTCTCCTTGCTACTTACTCTCAAGCAAGTTTTTAGCTATATTTGTTCCTTTAGGCAATTGTGGAAGCAATTATCATATTGTACAAATAGGGTAACAAGTTTTTTTTTTTAATCTAGCATAGTTGGTGAATGGGATCTTTTGATTTAATTAAATACATTAATAGACAGCTGCTATATACATATATCTTTATGATATTGCCCTTTAAAAATCAAAGTACTATAAAATGCATTCAAAACTGAAACACATAGTCCATATTTTTATCATTTTTTTTTTTTATTTTGAAGATATGTCCAGATTTTATATCTGGGGGTTGTGATGCCAATGAATAATTCTGTTGAATAGAATATACTCAGGACGCTAGATGGTGTAGTGGATAGAGTGCTGAACTTGGATTCAGCAAGACCTGAATTTGAATCCTGACTCAGACAATCACTTGACACTGGGCAAGTTACTTAAAACTTTTCTTAGTCTTAGTTTCCACATCTGTAAGATGGGGATGATAATAGCAGCTACCTCAGAGAAGTTGTGATGATCAAGTGAGATAATATATGTGAAGCACCTTGCCAGCCTTAAAACACTCTATGCCTATTAGCTATTACTATTACTGGCTAACCAAGTTTACTGTGTTTGCACAAGGGCCACAGATTTTTTTAGAGTTGGAGAAGACTTAAGAGACAAGTTGTATTTCATAAAGTTGACATATTGCACCAAATTTTTCAGAGAGACAATCATTTTTATTTTGGGGGGACTTTCCCACATGCCCCCTGTGCAGATACTTTATTCCCCTAAACTCCCCTATTCCCTCTTCATTAGCTCCTTTTTATGTGTTGCCTTCCTCCATTGGAATAAAACTTTTTGAGAGCAGAGACTGAGACTGACTTTTTGCTTATATTTGTGTTGCCATTTCTTAGTGCACATGGTAGTTTCCTGGCATATGGTAAGTGCTTAATAAATGCTTGCTGCCTGTTTGTCTTCTTGCTGTTCTGGAATTTCATTACTGAATGCATGCTTTCCTATTTAAAGAATAGGCCATAAATAGTCTCATTAATGTTCACCAGGTATGGGCAGCTATTAAGCTGTTAACTTTTCATTTATGTATTATTGGAGGAAGTGAATAAAATCACTATTCTTATAGAAGCATAAAGAAATATCAAGGGAGTCTTCTTAAGGCCTTATCAAAATTACCATCAAAATTCAAAGCAAGAGTTAGCAGGCTGTAAGCATGATTCTCAAGATTCTTTCTTGAGCCTGTTCTTATACACACATTCATAAACATACAGTTGCATCACTTTGAGTTCCTGAAGGAAAAAGAAGAGACATTCATTTTACTCATCTTTATATTTGTGTATCTTTGTAATAAGTAGAGCAAAGCACTTTTATGGTGGGCCAAAGGCTTGAGTTTGAAAAATAAATATTTTCCTTATGAAATTTGTTATGATATACTTTCTAAGAGAATTCAACATGCATTAAGAATTAACACCTAAGAGATTCTTGATTTGGCTTTTGTTTAACAATATGTATGCTTTCATATTTAAAATCACAAGTTTTCCTTACTTTCCCTGGTTGAACTGTTACTGAAAATTTGTGGTAAATTAAATTTTGGTATACACATGTGTCGTAAATGCATTATTTAAAGGAACCCGGTATGGAATTTCACTTTTTTTTTTTTTGGAGGTGGGAGGGCAGGGCAATTGGGGTTAAGTGACTTGCCCAAGGTCACACAGCTAGTACGTGTTAAGTGTCTGAGGTCAAATTTGAACTCAAGTCCTCCAGACTAGCTTATCTGTGCTCCTTTTTTTAATCCCCTTCTCATCTCCCCACTCCCAATAGAATGAAAAGTCTGAGTAGATGAACTATTTGATTTTGGTTTTGTTTCCCTAGTGCCTAGCACAATGTCTTACATGTGATATCAGACAAATGTATGCTAAAATGGAGAAGCTGGAGAAACGGAAATATTCTGTTTATATGGAATCATACATAGAGAAGTTTGACTCTAGAGTGGGGGGTGGGGCATGGACGGAGTGAGGAAGCGTAGGTGAGGAGTTATGAGGCCCTAGCTATGCCTTCTAATACAGTTCGTAGTAGGTTGCTTAATGAATGTTTGTTGAAGAAGCTACCAGAACCTTTTCATTTCTGTCCAGTTCCCTCTTTCCCCTTCTTCCCCCCCCATATTGCCAGTGCCATACTCATAGCAGCTGCTATGAATATACATGTGTATTTTCAGGGTAAATTCACAAAATATAAATAACTTTCTTCCTCAAAGGCAAAACCAAAATATTCAGATACCAGAAAGCCAATTCCACCATGGTAACAAAGAAACTTACACATATCACCAATCCAGGGAGCACTGATATCCCCGAGACTTTACTCCATTAGGCCTCTCCACAAACAAGCTCTCCTAAGGCAAAACTGCTCCCTCTCTCACTCACGTTAACCTGTTTACCTCAACTCTACCTTGCTTTTTCTCTCAGCTTTGTCTCACTCTCTCTTCCTGTTCCACCTGTTTGGCAAACTCCTCCCACCATGGGCTCCGTGTAACTCAAGCCCACTGTGAACCAGGCTCCATCACTACAGTCAACTGGGCCTGGGCTTATTAACATTACACCTGCCCCAAGGAACACAGATATTAAGCTGCTAGTTCTTTCTGAACTGTTGTCACCTGTTGCTTCTGACCAGAGTGTCTTTCCATCTCTGCCTGATTGCTAAACAAGGCAAGTCTTCAAAGTTTGTCTTCTATCTTCTTGTTCTGGAAGCGAATACACACCTCTTGGGGTATTTCAAGGTTGCTTTTTTTTAAAGTTTATTTTTAGTTTTCAGCATTCACTTCCATAAGTTTTAAATTTTTTTCCCTTCCCTCCTTCCCCTCCCCAAGGTGACATGTAATCTGATATAGGTTCTACATACACATTTCTACTAAATCCATCTTCACATTAGTCATGTTGTATAGAAGAATTAGAACAAATGTAAGGAACCTTGAGAAAGGGGGGGAAAAGAATATAGTCTTCTTCACTCTGTATTCAGACTCCATGGTTCTTCCTCTGGATGTGGATAGCATTTTCCATCACTAGTTCTTTGGAATTATTTTAGATCCTTGCATTGCTGAGAAGGGCTGAGTCTATCAGTCAGTCATCGCACACTGTGGCTGTTATTGTGTACCATGTTCTCTTGGTTCTGCTCACTTAGCTCAGCATCAGTTCATATAAATCTTCCCAGGTTTTTCTGAAGTCCACCCGCTCATCATTTCTTACAGCACAGTAGTATTCCATTACACTCATATACCACAACTTGTTCAGCCATTCCCCAATTGATGGGTATTCTCTCGGTTTCCAGTTCTTGGCCATCACGAAAAGAGCTGCTATAAATATTTTTGTTCATGTGGCAGTCCTAGAAATGGAATTGCTGCGTCAAAGGGCATGCACATTTTTATAGTCCTTTGGGCATAGTTCCAAATTGCTCTCCAGAATGTTTGAATCAGTTCACAACTCCAACAATGAATTAGTGTTCCAACTTTACCATATCTTCTCCAGCATTAATCATTTTAATGTTTTGTCACATTAGCCAATCTGATAGGTGTGATGTGGTACCTCAAGAGTTGTTTTGATTTGCATTTCTCTAAATCAGTGGTAATTTAGAGCATTTTTTCATATGCTTATAGATACCTTTAATTTCTTCCTCTGAAAATTGCCTGTTCCTATCCTTTGACCATTTATCAGTTGGGGAATGTATTTCAAAGTTTTTTGCTGCTAGCAAGAACAGTTAGAAAAATGAGATAAAAGCATTCTTTTTTTATTAAATTATTTATTTTTAGTTTTCAACAATCACTTCCATAAGTTTTAAATTTTCTCCCCATCCCTTCCTGCTCTCTCCAAGACGTCTTGCAGTCTGATACGGGCTCTATACATGCATTTCTATTAAATATATTTTTATATTAGTAAGTTGCATAGAAGAATTATAATGAAAGAGAAAAACCATGAGAAAGAAAAAAAACCAAAATAAAACAAAAAAGACAATAGTCTGTTTTGTTCTGCATTCTGACTCCAAGTTCTTTCTCTGGATGTGTCTGACATTTTCCATGGTGTGTTCTTTGGAATTGTTTTAAGTCCTTGCATTGCTGAGAAGGGCTAAGTCTATCAAAATCAGTCCTCACTGTGGCTGTTATTGTGTACAACGTTCTCCTGGTTCTGCTCCCTAAAAGTGTTCTTTATAGATCTTCCAAGAACACTGAGAACCAGTGAATTTCCTGGATGTTGCATTATAGGAATTGGGATGAAGTCTCCATTGAAAGCAGGACAGAGCTTCTTTTAGAGCATGTGGTGGGGAAAAGATGAATAAATGAGATGGACTGTAGAATGGACTGGAGAGTAGTGGTGGGAAGGGAAGATTGGCCTTAGATGTTTCTACTTTCTTTACTCCCATTCTTTTAGCAACATAACAAGCAATTGTTGTTTATTTATTAAGTTGTATCCAACTTTTTTTGTGACCCCATGGATCCCAGCACACCAGACTATCCTCCACTGTCCCTGAAATTGATCTAATCTCATGTTTGTTGCTTCTGTGACATTATCTATCTCATTCTCTGTCATCCTCTTCTCCTTTTGCTTTCAGTCTTTCCTAACATCAAGGTCTTTTCCAATGAGCCTTGTCTTCTCATCATGTGACCAAAATATTTAACCTTCAGTATTTATCCTTTCAGTGAGTAGTCTGAATTAATTTCTATAAGTATTGACTGATAGCATCTTCTTGCTGTCCAGGCGATTCTTCAGAGTCTTCTCCAGTACCACAATTCAAAAACATTGATTCTACAGTGTTCCTTTTTCCTTATAGTCCAACTCTTATAGTCATATGTTACTGGCAAGGTGATGTCTCTACTTTTTAGTATGCTGTCCAGATTTGCCATAGCTTTCTTTCCAAGGCACAGGCGTCTTTCATGGCTGCAGTTGCTGTCTTACAGTGATCTTTAAGTACAAGAATATGAAATCTGAGAGTGCTTCCATTTCTTCTCCCTCTGTTTGCCAGAAAGTGATGGGACAAGTTGCCATGATCTTAGTTTATTTAATGTTAAACTTCAAGCTAACTTTTACCATCTCCTCTTTTATCCTCATCGAGAGGCTTCTCAATTCTCCTTCACTTTCAGCCATTAGAGTGGTGTCATCTTTATGTATGACATTGCTGATATTTCTTCTGGCAACCTTAATTCCAGCTTTTGATTCCTCCAACCTGGCATTTCACATAAAGTACTCTACATGTAAGTTAAGGAAGGTGACAATATATACAGCCTTTGTACTCCTTTCCCAGTCTTAAGCCAATCAGTTGTTCCATGTTTGGTTCTAATTGTTGCTTCTTGACCAGCATACAGGTTCCTCAGGAGAACAGGTAAGGTGGTCTGGTACTCCACATTTTGTTGTGATCCACATAGTCAGAGGTATAGTGAATGAAGTAGAAGTTGATGTTTTTCTGGAACCCCGATGCTTTTTCCACAATCCAGTAAATGTAGGCAATTTGGTCTCTAGTTCCTCTGCCTCTTTCAAAAACTTTCCTGCACTTCTGGTAATTCTTGGTCCACATATTGCTGAAGCCTATCTTGGAGAATCCTAAGCATTACCTTGCTGGCATGTGAAATGAGTGCACTGTTTGGTAATTTGAACATTCTTTGGTATTGCCCGTTTTTAGGATTTGGGATGTAAACTGATCTTTTCCAGTCCAATGGCCATTGTTAAAATTTGCTAGCAGATTGTTCACAGCACTTTATTAGCATCATTTTTAGGGTTTTAAGTAGCTTAGCTGGAATTCCTTCACCTCTACTAGCCTTATTAGCTGTGCTTCCTAAGGCACACTATACTTCATTCTCCAGGATATGTGGTTCTAGATCGGGGCTTCTTAAACTTTTCCACTCCAGACCCCTTTTCATGTTTTGGTGGTGTTTGTTGGTGTTGTGTGGCCTCAGGGCATGTGCCACGCACAGTACATATGCTTTGTGTTCAGAGCCAAAACTGCAGTGAAGTTGTGTGATGCAACACGGGCAAGTGCTGCCAGAAACACCTCAGATTCATTACACGTTTGATTTTTAATTAAGTTTTGGTTGTGTGTTCAGAAACTTTTTACTGTTGTCAGATTTTTCATGACCCCATATGAGCTTGTGACCACACCAGTTTTGGGTATTGGTTGATATTAAGATCTTTCTTGTATAGTCGTGTATATTTTTGCCACCTCTTATTAATCTCCTCTACTTCTGTTAAGTAATTTTTGTCTTCTATCATGTTCATTTTTGCATGAAACATTCCCTTGTGATCTCTAATTTTGAAGAGATCTCATCTTTCCCATTCCATTGTCTTACTCCTTTGCTTGCTCATTTAAGAAAACCTCATCCCTCCTTGCTGTTCTTTGGCATTCTCACTCAGTTGGGTGTGTCATTCCCCTTTCTTCTTCCCTTGATCAGATGCCCTGATCCGATGGGCGTTTGGCTTTCTTGCTCTTCATTTTGTTTGGAATGTTATTTGTTGCTGCCTCCTATGCAGTATTAGGAATCTGGTCATAGTTCTTTAGGTACTCTTTTCTAACAGATTTAATTCCTTAAATCTATTCATCACTTCCACTTCATATTGATAAGGAATTTATGTAGGTCATACTTATGGTCTGATGGCTTCTCTGCTTCCTTCAGTTTAAGTCTGAATTTTGTAAAAAGAAGCTTATGATCAGAGCCACAGCCAGCCCCAGGTCTTCTTTTAGCCATTGTATAGACCTTCACTTTTGGCTGCAAAAATGGATAGTTAGTATGATTTTGATGATGACCATCTGGGTTGTTGAAAAAAAAGTGTTTGCCATGACCAGTGAGTTATCTTGATAGAACTCTTATTAAATAGTTTCTGCCATGTCATTTTGTTCTCCAAGCCAAATTTGCCCATTATTCCAATTATCTTTTAATTTCCTATTTTAGCATTCCGGTATTCTGCCTTGGTCCACTACAAATTAATGTTATATAACCTGAGTAGTTAGTGCCTTCACTGCTGCTTAGACAGTCCTTTTGCTCCTCACTTACCAAGTCACTCTCCACAGCAACTCTTGTCAACTTTTTTATCCCTCCTAAATCTGACATGACTTTGTCTTCTCCCTACTCCCACCCCTTAGAACCTTACCTCATATTTTACAGAAAAGATGGGAGCCATCTTCCTCATCCCATGTTGTCTCCTGCCACTATTTCCCCCACATCCTGGCTCACACAGAAAAGTAGCCTTACTCTTCTACCTGAACAGATGATCTTATTCCATCCTATATTCTTAAACAGACTGCCTTCCCCCCCCCCCCCCCCCGCATTCTCACTCTATCACTTATCTACTTATCTTCAGTTTCTCCTTGTCTAGTGGTTTTTTTCCCTTCTGCCTGCAAACATGTCCATGTTTCCCCATCCTTAAAAAGCCTTGACTTAATCATTCTGTCCCCACTATCATCCTATATCTCTTCTGCCTTTGTGACCAAACTCCTTGAAAAGGCCATCTATAATTGGTGTCTCCACTTTCTTACTTTCTTCTTAACCCCTTACAGCCCAGCTTCTGACATCATCTTTCCACCATACTTCCTCTCTCCAGAATGTCAGTGATTTTTGAATTATTTTAAATCCTCCTTCAGTTAGCCCTCTCTGCAACTTTTGATGCTGTTGATCACCCTCTTTTTCTTGGTACTTTCTTCTTCCTAGGTTTTTTTGCAATACCACTCTTTCCTGGTTTTCTTCTTGCCTATCAGACCACACCTTACTTTAATCTCTTTTGCTGGATTGTCATCCAGGACACAACCACTAACTGTGGCTGTGACACAGGGCCATATCCTGGTTCCTCTTCTCTTATTCTATGCCACTTAATTTGAACTTGATGATTTCCTCAACTGTCATGTATTTAATTATCTCAATACTGATGATTCTTAAATTTCTCTATCCTGCTGCTTTGAGGCTATATGTGGCCTCCTAAGTGCTTGAGTGTGGCCTTTTGACTGAGTCCTAGTTTTATAGAACAAATCCTTTTATTAAAGGGATTTGTTTTGTGAAGTTTGAATTTAGTCAAAGGACTGCTGGACCACCCCCTCCTGGACCTTGGAGAATGTATAGGATTTGGAGAAGAGGAAAGGAGGGCACAGGAGAGTTCTCTTCTAAGCAAGAGAACCAAAATGAGAAAATGTACTTGGGAATGGTAAAGATAAGGTTATCTAGGTAGTATAGCTCAGATTACTAAGAATTTAGAATACTAAAAGTTTAGAACTGTTATCTACAGAGGAATGTTTTAGTCTACACGAGTCTGTTAACTCTTTATACATCTTTGTTTAAAAAAAATTGCTTATCAGAAATTTGATCCAAAGATTTTTTTTACCCATTTATCCTAGGTGCCTTAATTTTATCTGTAGAGAAGCTTTTCAATTTTGCATTGCCAAAATAATCAGTTTAAATTACCTCTGCCCTTTGTTTAGTTAAGCATGCCCCCTCTAGTTATTTGTATAAAAGAAATTTACAGTACACTTTTCAAGAACACAGCTATCTTGTTAATAAGTTCATATCTGTATGTCACAAGACTCTTTCTAAAACAAATCAGTGAAATTACCTGTAGGAAAAAAAGTGTCAAAAGTAATATTCTGTTGTAGGTTGTCATTTTCTGTGGCAAATAATTTCCATTAAGTTTGTTAGAACAAAAAAAGAACCACTCTATAATATGTATTACACTGAGGAGCATGTGATATCACACAAAGCAATAAATTCACTGCTAACAGAAATTTCATAGGTCTAGAATTTTACATCATGATGAACTAATCCCTTGGCTCTCAGTACTGTTTAAACTACTAAACTTTTCAGATCATTTGGGATTATACCTGATAGGTTTTCTTGTTATCTTAGTAATATGATTAAACTATATAAATTTTTTTCCTTTTTGATAGTAAATGGAAAAAATATTGATAATCTCAAAGCTATGTATTTTTGAAGAAACAGTTCTTTCACAGGTTTCTTAATTTGTTTCATTTTACTGTTTGTATCGGTATTCATTGCTGTAGAAGATTATAAAGGTCTACAGTTCTGAATCTATTGCCCATTATTTTTACTGTTACTGACCACAAGTTTTAATTGTCTTGCCAGTGAGATCTCATAAAGCAAGACTGTAGGGCTGGGGTTTTTTTTCCTATGAGAATATTAACGAGTAATTACTGTTTTCCCTAAGGGCTTTTATATATTATATTCTATTTTGTCATCCTTTTGGATTCATTGTACACACACAAACCCAAGGGAAATGAGCACAATGTTTTATATAACACCATTAATTTGGGATGGTACTTAAGTCTTCTCTTAAAAAAAGAAAGAAAAACATGATAGAGATTATATCTCTAAAATTCTCTAAGGTTAATAATATACTGACGTTCTCTAATTTGTGTTTGTGTATATATGTCTGTGCACACACATATATACATATATGTTTATGTATATATTTGTTGTAGAACCTTTAATTCATTGCTTAATTTTTATAAAAGTTAAAATAGTGAACTTTCCCTGAACACCCATATACTCCTTTTTTCCAACTAAAAAAAACAAATAAACCCTAAACCAGACAAACAAATGAACAAAAAACCCCTGAAGAATATTCCATTGATATAGCATCAAGTTTAAATTTCTTACTTCCTTCTGCTATTCCATGATACATGGAGTATTAAGAGAGGACTAGTTCTTTTGCCGTGAGGGCTTGCTGAGCTCTTTAAAGGGCTTCTCATCTATCTTTGGTGTCCATCTGGTCACCCAGCACTCACCTGTATCCCCAAGAGGCTCTAACTTGCACAGGGGCCACACCCTGGTAATGCCGTCTCAGTCACCAAGTTGAGAGTAACCGATGGGCTTCAAATCTGTCAATGTGTTGGGGAGATGTGAAGACTTCTCCCAGCAGGATAGGTAGGTGAAAACACTTTTGTTCCAAAGGCCATGAAGGTAACTGAAGGCAGGCACTGTGGAGCCTACAGAGCTTGGTCAGACATCAGAGATGCCAAAGTCATCCACTGCATCCAGGGCAATTGCTAATCATTTTGATTTTTCTTGCCACTTGACTTAGAGGACTCTGGAAGAAAGAGTGAGGCTTAAATCCAAATCACATGCAAATCAAGATTTCCATGATGTCATTAGTCCTCTAATGAAAATGAAGGACACACAACAACAATATGATACGCTCTGTCCCTTTTTTTTGTTTGATAACATGCTGCTTGTCTAGCATTGAGCTTGCTTTTGGGAGACCTGTGTTTTTGTATACTGCCCCAGGCAGTTAATAATTTTGTGATAATGACACTTTCTGAACCTTAGATTCTTTATCTTAAAATAAAGAATAATCATACATATTATAACTACCATTGAACTCAAGAAAATCTTTGTTGTTGTTGTTTGGTCTCCTATCAGACTCTTCGTGACCCCATGGACTTGTCTCTGGGGGTTTCTTGGCAAAACTACTGGGTGGTTTGCCATTTCAGATGAAGTACTGAGGCAAATAGGAGTAAAATGATTTGCCCAGGGTCACACAGCTCGTGTGTGTCTGAGGCTGGATTTGAATTCAGGTTCTCACTCTAGGCCCAGTGTTCTATCCACATACCACCTACCTGGTGCCTGGAAAGTCTTTTACAAACTGTGAAGTTTTATGTGAATTATTGTTCATCTTTTATCTAATCAATCATAGCCTGTTTCTCAAAAGAAAAAAGTCATATAAAGTTGAGATTGGAACAGATTTTATCTTTGAGAATTTAAGAAGAAAACTTTAGGGCATACCTAGTAAAACCATTGTTTTAGGTAGTCCAATTTTGATTCTGATTGCCGTTCTTATTTCTTTAATTTTTTGAGGGTTTTTCTGAATGATTCTTTAGGTTTTCCAGTTTCTCCTGTGATAATAATTTGTTTGCTATCTGACATTTTCACTTTTTTTTTTTTTTTACCTTTTTAATTATTTGTTCATTTTTTTTTTTTCATTTTTATCCATCTCTTCTGATTTTTCGGTGTGTTTTTTCTTGGACCGAATTCTTTTTTGTTTTTATTTTTTGTTTACCCCTTTGACACATTTCTCACTATTTCAAGATAAAAGAGGGAACTGGGCTCCACATCTTGATTAGTCATCTTAAAAACATCCCTTTTCTTGTCACATTTTTTTTTTACAAGTAAGACTCAGAGAACAGAAGTGACTTGCCTCTCTCTCTAGTTTCAGGAACCCAGGTTTTTACTCCAAGTACTACAGTGGTTTACTTCGAGGTTGGGATTTGTGGGAAAGCAACTGAAATCATTAATTATTCCCTCTCCCACCTCAAATCTTCCTCACTTTCAAAATTCTCTATTCCTATCAAAGGCTCTGCTGTCCTTATGTCTTTCTTTAGTATTATCTTCAACTCCTCACTCTCCTTCACCCTCATCTATAGTCATTTGCCAAATCTTTCTGTTTTTACCTTCAGTGCTGCATCTTTAAAATCTGATCCTTTCTTTTTACTCACACAACTAACACTTTTGTTAAGTCCTTGTCACCTCTCTCCTAGATTATTGCAACAGCTTCCTAATTCCTGTTTTGTCCCTCACAATTATCAATCTATTATCAACACTGCTACTAAAATAATTTTCCTTAAGTTCAGATCTGACCAGATAATTATCTTACACCATCAACTCCAGTGACTTCATGTTATATCTAGGGTAAAATATAAACTCTTTTTAGCTTTTGAAGCCATATATAACCTGGCCCATTTTATCTTTATAGCATTCATATTACTTCTCACTCCTGTGATCCATCTAAACTAACCTTCTCTGTTCATCATATATAACATACCATCTTTTATCTCCCATTCCCACATTCCTGAAATGTACTTCCTCTTCACTACAAAAAGTGCTGCTGTAAATATTTTGGATATATAATAAATATTTCTGTTTATCCTTGAATTTTTTTGGAGTGCTACAAGCCTCACAGTAGAATCTCTGTGTAGAAGCATATGGGCATAATTACTTTCTTAAAATAATTTTAAATTATTTTCTAGAATCCTTTGCCTAATTCACACTTCCACCACTAATGTATAGTGTGCTTGTCTTTTCCATAACCTCTAAGGAATTGACTAATCATATATTTTCTCATCCTTTTTGCTAATTTGTTACTGTGAGTTGGAACCTCAAAGTTGTTTTGATTTGCATTTCTCTGTTATTGGCGATTTGGAGCACTCTTTAATATGATTGTTAATAGTTTACAATTTTTTTTATACTATTCATGTTCTTTGGCCCCTTATCTGCTTAAGGGTGGCAGCTAGGTAGTGAAGTGAATAGAATGCTGGGCCTAGAGTCATGAAGATTTCAAATCTGGCCTTAGACACTTACTAATTGTGTTACCCTGGGGAAGTCAAACCTTGTTTGCCTTAGTTTCCTCATCTGTAAAATGAGCCAGAGAAGGAAATGGCAAACCACAGTGTATCTTTGCCTAGAAAACTCCAAATGGGATCATCAGGAGGTAAACAGCACTGAAAAGTTAGCTAAGCAAAAACAAATAACTGCTTAAGAATAGCTCAAGATTTTATGTATTCTTGCTAATTACCTGCATGTTTTCTGTATCAGACCATTGTCAGAGATTAGATTCAAAGATTTTCCAGTTTGCTGCTTCCTTTCTTTTGTCACATTAATTTTGTTTGTGCAAAAGCCTTTTGCTTTCATGTAATTTATATTATCTGTGTGTGTGTGTATGTGTGTGTGTGTGTAGGTCATATCAATTTTGAGTTTTTTGATAAAGTATATGGTATAAGATTTTGGCTTAGATCTAATTTCTGCCAGATTGCTCTCCAGTTTCCTTGAAGTTCTTGTCATATAGAGTTCTTTCCTAGGTAATATGTCTTCTGGTTTATTAAATATTAGGTTATAGAGTTTAAATTATTTCTCCTTTTTCCTTACCTGTCTTGATTCATTAATTTTTTTTTTGTACTCATTGCCAAATAGTTTTGATCATGTCTGCTTTGAATTTGTGAATGCTGAGTCTTCAGTCCCTCTCCCTTTTTCATTCTTTCTCTCAATATTCTAGTTTTTTTTTCCTTCAAGTAAATTCTATTATCTGCTCCTATAATTTATTTCCTGGTTAGTTTGAGTGGTATAATGCCAAATTTCTAAATTTATCTAGGTAGCACTGTCATTTTTATTATGTTGACATGTCCTTGTGATGATTATTAAATATGTCTCCCAGTTATTTGTGTTGATCTATTTCTTTGAGAAACAGCTTTTAATTGTATATAAAAGGCATTAAATTTGCTTTGGTAGATTGATGCCTAGATATTTTTGGTAGTTACTTTGAATAGGATTTTCCTTTCTATCCTCTTCTGGATTTTGTTGTTTCTATTTGAAATCCTGTTGATTTTTGTTGGCTTATGTTACTGTTCTGCAGTTATTAATTGTTAATTCCCTAGAATTTTCTAATACCATCCTATGAAAACCATGTTATCAGCCAAACGTTATACTTTTGACTCCTCTTTGATTAGACGTACATAGGGGTATAGCTTTAATTTCTTTTTCTTATCTTATTAACATTTTTAGAATTATATCGACAGAGAAAAGAGCAGTTCTTGCTTTATTCCTGAACTTACTGGAGAAACTTCATTACTTTTCCCTTATTAAAAAAATACTAACCTTTGATTTTTGATGGAAATTATCATATTCAAAAAGGTGCTTTTGTGCTTATGTTATGTAAGATTTTTTTTAAGCATAAGTGAGTGATATATTTTGTCAAGCTTTTTCTGTAGCTATTGATGTTCTGTTTCTTATGTTTTTGTTTTAAATTTGAATTGTTTTTAGTAATATTGAACTTGTATAACCCTGATACAAATCCAGGTTGATCGTAGTAAAGGAGTTTTTGGTTATATATTTAGTTTTTTTGAGAGTTTTATTTAAAAGTTTTTAATCAGATTCATTAATATTTATCTTTCCTTTCTTTGCTTTATGTTTCCTTTCCTTTATGTTATTGGAACTATATTTATTGCTTAAAAAGAGACCAGTAGAATGTTCTCTTTTTTTCTCAGTTTTTGAGAATAATTTGTGTGGCATATGTGTATTAGGGCACTTAGATGTTGCATTGGAAAGGGTGCCAGGTCTGGAGTCAGGAAGACTTATCTTCCTGAGTTCAGATCTGGCCTCAGAGACTTACTGGCTGTGTGACCCTGGGCAAGTTGTTTTAACCCTGTTTCCTTCTGTTTCCTCATCTGTAAAAAGAGTTTGAACAAAAAAGCCCCAAATGAGGTTATGAAGAATTGGGCAGGAGTGAAAGTGACTGAACAACACATATGTGCTGATTGTCTTTTTAAAATTTGATAGGATTCTACTACAAATCCATTTGCATAGAAATTCTCTCCCTGTGCCAACTCCTTCCCTTGTCCCCAACCCCTAGTGACTATTTTGTAACCAATTCTGATTCCTTTCTTGATATTGGAATATTTAAGATCTCTATGTTTGTTCTCTTAATTTGAGTGTTTAATGTCAGGTTTTTTTTCATGTCCAATTTATCTATTTTTCTTTCAATTTTCAAGATTTTCTCTTCTGTGTTTATTTTGAGTTTGTTGGGTTTCAAAATTTTTATTCAATTCAGAAAGCTTCTCTTTCTGTTCAATTCAGAAAGCTTCTCTTTCTGTTTTGTTTAATGTATAATAATAATAATTAGCATTTATATAGCACCATGAAGGTTTCAAGTGCTTTCTTTACATGTTCTCATTTCATCCTCACATCCACAATGTGAGGTAAAGGGTGTTAACCTCATTTTACAGATGAGAAAACTGAAGCTGAAAGAAGTGTAATGATTTGCTCAGGGTCATTTAGCTGAGAATGGTCTAAAACAGAATTTGAATTCCAAGTCTAACCCATTATGCAGCTTAGCTGTCACTAGAATACACCTTCTGAGGGATATAATTTTTCTTCTGTTAACAGTTTAGCTGAAATTTTAATATATTGTTTATTGTTTTCATTGTTTTTTAGTTATTAGCCACTGTTTCTGTGAGTTGTTCTATAATTTATTCAAGGTTAATTTTTCCATCTAGGAGATGGGTCACATGACTAGCAAGATGGAACAGTAGATTTTTCTCCAGTCCTCATGAACTCTGCAAAAAAAAAAAAAATCAAGAGGAAAGATATGCTAGAGGGAGAGGAGAAAGGGGGAAAGGAATAAGCATGTATATATTGCCTAATGTATGCCAGATGCTGTTCTGAGTACTTTTTAAAAAAATCTTATTTGATCCTCACAACCCCGTGAGGTAGGTGTTATTATTCTTCCCTTTTTATAATTGAGGAAATTGAGGTTAAGTGACTTGCCCAGTGTCATACATGCAGCCAATAAGTGAATGAATCCAGATTTGAACTTGGATCTTTCTGATTCTAGGCCCGACTGGCTAGTTGGTACCACTGGCTGCCTTAGGTAAAGTGTTCTGCAGGTAAAGAAACCAAGAAGCCCATCAAGTTAATACCTTATTATTTAGCAGTGAAGAGTGCTAATTTCTAACATAAATGCTCAGCATCCTCTTCACCTCCTTGCCATGGCAGGGTATGTATTACACAACCTACCAGCTTGTCTTCCTGGATCCACTTAGTAATGGTCCTGCTGCTGCTGAAGTCTGCCTTGTATCCCTTGTCACTTCCCTTACCCCAGTATTCTTTTCCAACAATTAGATCACAACTCTTCTAGTTACTTACAGAACAGGGGGAAGTATAGTGGGTGGGACCATGCTCTGCCTGGGGCAGCTGCACTCATTGAACTAAAGAATTGAGGTGACTAGAATAGGCTACCCATGTGTGGGTTGTACCATGTCTGAAAGAAGATGGACTGGCAGTTAGCTGGGGTCAGTACTGTCTTCCCAGAAGTTATTTGGGGGGAGGAACTATGGCTGATAAATAAATGAATTCCGCAAAGTGGGATTAGGATTGAGATAACTTTGAGGTTCAACTCTGGGAATAGGGGTCAGAAAGTAATTCAAGAGAAGAATATAAGGGGGAAAAGCCCCAAATCGCCAAAGTCTTCAGAAGGATGAAAACTCAGATAAATCAACAAGTTAGATACTAAAATCAGAAAGATGGTACCACAACATCTAGAAGATTACAGACATCTCTAAGTATAGTAAGAGAAAGGAGATTAAATCAATACATGATAAAACATAGAACTGGGTTCCTAAGAAAGCATGAAACTGTAGCAGAATGTTCTAGAATGGTTCAAGAGACAAATCAGTAATTTTGAGAGAATTTAGATGAAATCAAAATGGCAGAACTTAGGACCTGCACAGAGATGATCATCAGCATAGAAAATTTAAGTCCCTGCAAAGAAACAAATGAAAACAACAAATTGAGAATACAGATATGCTAGAGAAGCAAAAAGCAATAACTAAAAGAATGCATATTCTTTAGGCAAGCATAAAACATTAACCTTGAAGACAGAATGGATAGAGGTAACTTAAAGATCATGGGCCTCTGAGAGGAATATGACAAGTCAAAAAAAAAACCCCAAACTGAATACATAATGCAAGAAATAATATAAGAAAACTGTCCAGACTTTCTCCATACTGGGGGTGGTGGTGATGAGGGAGGGGATGAAAAGCAACAATGAAAGAATCCACAGACTGCCAGTAGGAAAAAGAGCAGCAACAAAACTATGCTTCAAACTCCCCAGACAGATAGTGGTTAATATATACCAGTGACAAACAGCAAATTCTGCAAGTTAACAGAAGAAAGACTTTGAAATGTAAAGGAAAAGAAATTCAAATAACACAAAAATATTCTGGACCCACCAGAAACTGCAGAAGGGAATGGAACATGTTCTGAAAAGCAGAAAAGTTCAAGTTTCCTTTGGAGTCTTTCTTTTGCGTGGGTCCCCTGTGTTGATTAATATTTTCATTTTATTTTGGTGTCATGAATAAAAAGACCGCTTCCAAGTCAGGAAAACCTAGCTTTAAGTTCCACCTCTGACACAAGCTGGGTGACACTTACCAAGTTATTTAATTCCTCAGTGCCCCAGAACTATAAGTTCTATGGAAAAGCCAGATCTGCATTGGTAGAGGAAGTTCCTCACTTGTAGCACCCTATCTACCCTGATGAAATCACAAGTATGATTTTAAAAATGTCTGTAAAAGATGTGATTTAGTATTTCTGCTTTGCTTTTTTACATTATTCTGCACCTTGGTACATGACCTCTTTTTGTAAAGGTGTTGTGTGCTGCTGAGAAATATGTATAGTCTTCATTGTTTTAATTTAGAAGATGCTCAGTCTTTCAGCCCTGCATTCTCCCAGTTTGTTCAGTTCTGTGTCTTTTTTTGTTTATCATTAGATTTATTTGTCGATTAACTTTGAGAAAGGAACATTAGAGTTACCTACTATTATTGTATATTGGATACTCTTTTTTTTTAAAAATAATATTTTATTTTTTCCCCATTACATGTAAAAACAATTTTTTACCATTGGTCATTAAAAAAAAAAAGTTTTGGATTTCAAATTCTATTTCTTCCTTCCCTTCCCCTCCTTGAGACACTAAGAAATCTGATATAGGTTATACACGTGTAATCATGTAAAACATTTCCATATCAAGTCATATATTTTCAATCAGTGTAATTGTTACTGTGGCAAAACCACAGTTCTTTACAGCTGCAACTATTCACTGTAAATAAGTGGACACATTCCATGAGATTTGTTAAAGGTGATAATTTTCTCCTGATTACACATTTTTCATGCCCTATTTGGGAATGTGCATAGAACTGATGCTAAGGAATGTAATTTTGGTTCAGGGAGATGTTTCACATGAGAAACTTTAACAGATAGCATTAACTAATAGAATTAATTAGGTTGAGCTAATTTATTAATTACAGCTATTGCTTTATTAATGGCAACAGTACTGTACTTCATATGTATGTGATCTAGATTATGATGAAAACTTGTTATTTCTAAAAACTGTTGTAGAAGAGCACTAAATGCTGTGTATTTAGTAAAAGATCAATAATTCTTATAGATTTTTATTCTGTAAAAGAACAACTTACTTGTTCTTTCTTTTAAAAACTTAATCCCCTTTTTAGCTTTTATATAAAAGATTTTTAGGAAATCTTGAATAATAATTGTAATGTTTTGGCTATTACTCCCATGATTCTCTTTAATACTTTATAAAGACTCTGATTCATATGGCCTACTCACATAAAACTATTTTTCTATATTCATAAAAAGTGTATAAACAATGGCAATTTAAGGACTCACTGTTTTAAAAAAATTTCCAAGATAATTTATATATTCAGAATTTTAAATATCAAATAATTTTTTCAATAGAAATTATGAAAGTTTTCAGTCATAATTTCAACATCAGCTTGCTGCAGAATGTTTTATTAATTTAAACTTTTTTTGCAAGAATCCTTCAGTACTTCAAAATTTAAATTTATTATCCTAAAATTCAATGCAGATGACATTTGTGTATTTTGGTACCTCACAATTTATTCTATATACTCTTAAAAACACCGTTCTTTTAACCTGTCAGCAACTCAGTTGAGCAGTCAGATTGTGTTATTCAATATCTTGTCTGACATGAGGACAGCATGCCAAAGAGAAAGATATCACAAATTGGTGCCACACTTCGATAAATAAAGACATTTTATTTTTTACCAAGCCAATTCAGTCCAGTTCAGTTAACTCATTTTTCCCCCTTAAGGACAGATCAAAAAAGGCAATCCATGAATGACTGAGTTCATCATGTGTTTGACACATCAGTGTGAGAATAAAAAGCAGACTATGAAGGAGGGTTCCTGTCTTTACACTTTAGACAATACTCGATAGAAGAGGCCTCTTGCTCACATCTCCTTTATGTAGTAAGAAGGGCAGGATGCCTCAGATCACTGTTAAAAACAGGTATAAGGGGAATTAACTAGGATTTGATTCACTAGAGACACCTTTTCCCTTCCATTTGTTGCCTTATTGTAAGATAATTATCCTGAAGTATTCTCATGTTTTTCAAATGAGTTACAAAATCCATAGGCTTAGATAGACTGTGTTTCCACTTTTTCACCATTTTGAGTTATGTTGCCGTTTAAATATTTTATATTCACTTATATATTCTTTGTATTTTTTTAATATCAAAGGAGCAAATTGGTTTTTTATGTACATATAAGTGACTATGCTATAAGGCCAAATAAAATTTAAAAAGTGAAAGCACATCCAATTTCCATTAAAGATGTTTAGTTCTTATGAAATTATTAAAACCAGATCTTTCTGAGTCTCTTTTGTTTTTACATCATCTATATTTTGCCCTGAAACTTTTCCTCCCAACCCTCGCCAAGAGGCATCCTTTATAACAGATTTTCTTAAAGCAGAACAAGGAAGAAGATCCTCCCCCCTGCCAAAAAAAAATAAAATCAGTAAAACCAGTCAATACATCAAAAAAACAAAACAAAAACAAAACCTGACATCATCTGCAGTGTTGCACACTAGTGGAACCCTAGCCTTTTTAGAAGAGGTTAGGGAAGATGTCTCTTCATATTTTGTATTTAGACCTGAGTTTCTTGCTTGTAATTTCACAACGTTCTCTTTATAGCGATTGTTTCCATTTACATCAGTGGTTCTCAACCTGTGGGTTGCGACCCCTTTGGGGGTCGGATGGGGTCACCTAAGACCATTGGAAAACACATATTTCCGATGGTCTTAGGAACCGAGACACCGCTCCTCTATCCATCTCCAGGCGGGTCTGTCCACATGCAGATACGCCCACATAGGAGTATTAAAGGGTCGCAGCATTAGGAAGGTTGAGAACCACTGATTTACATGGTAATCATTACCAGTATTGTTTCCATGACTCTGCTTACTTCACTTTAAATCAGTTAATGTAAATCTTTCTGTGCTTCTCTGTATTTATCACAGCCTTTTTTTTAACAACATAAAAAAATTTCATTACATTAAGTATTCCATAATTTTTTAGCTATCTCTCTGATCAGTGATCACCTACTCTGTTTCTAGTTCTTTATACAGGAAGTGCTGTTTCAAATATTTTGGTATATATGGAGTCTTTCTTTTTGTCAGTAATCTCCTTGGCATATATTCCTAGCAGTGTAATCTCTGGGTCAAAGTTTATGGATACTTTAGCTACTTTATTTGCTTAATTCCAAATTAACTTTCTAGAATGGTTGCACTAAATTATAACTCTTCCCAATAGTGTATTGGTTTACTTGGTATTTAATAACTCCTACAACATAGACTACTTTGATTTTTATGTTTGCTTTTGTCACTTTCTGGGTATGATATGAAGCCTTGGAGTTGTTTTGGTTCTCATTTTTGTTATTATTAGTAATTGAGAGCTCTAATGAACTTATAAATGTGATATTTTATTGATGCTTTCATCATGATACAAAATGTGTTATATTATTTGAGGAAGTAAATGTAAATGTTCAGTCACATATGAACAACCCAATTACTATGTGCATGTGTGTATGTCCGTCTGTCTCTTTTTCTCTTTTCATATATACAAATATAACATATTTATATAGCTGAACACTAACAGTGGAAAACTAGCCTAAAGCAACATAGAGCCAGACTTAGCTTGAGATTCTTATTTTTTCCCTTCAAAGGATGATTTCTTGTTTCATATCTTTCACCATTTTCTAACAAATCTGATCAATACCAGCATCACATTGCTGCCTTTGAGTCCAGGGCAGTCAGTGACTTAAAAAGGCCACAAGAAGCATTATATATCTGTTTCTCCTGACTCTTTTGATTATGTGGTCCTCCCTTCACTTCTTCCACTTTCTCAAAGGTTGTAATACCTCACAACTCTTTATCTTCTATCTCACAATTGCATTTTATATGTATTAATATATAATTATCTTATTTAATCTGTGTGTTAAGTATTTAATCTTAGTTAATATCTATATTTTTGTTGCCTCTCTTGAATTTTAAGCTGGAGAGAAGAGCATATAAATTATTTGCTTTATACATTATATAATAAAACCTCATCTAGTAATAAAGCGGTTCTAAACTCATGGTGTTGTAGACTCCTAGCCTGGGCCTGATAGAGATCACTTAGTATCTACTGGGAGTTAATGTATAGTGGGCAAAAAAATACCATCATCTTGATATTGAATCTATTAATAATGAATAAAACTTTAGGAATATAGTGGTTTGGAGATTATCAAACTTTTACTATATGCCATGTAAATTTATGGAATGTGCTATATATAATAAGAAATGCTTTTGAAAACAGTAACATAGTTTTATAAGTTGATGTAGATTTAGTCTTTGATGTCTACATTCTTTATGTAGATCTCCCCAAAAGCTAAAAAGTAAAATGAATAATTGTTACAGGAATCCAGTTATGGCATACCCACAATCCATTTTAATTCAGTAATAGCAGTACTTATTAAAAGCACAAGAAGTTTCTCCAGGGCTCAATTGTTATGTTTTGTAGAAGTTATGGTAGTTTTAAATAACCAATGAAAATAATTGATACCTATACATTAAATTGCATTTATCTCCTAAATAAGTTTTTGGTCACTGTTCACTTCTTAAAGGACAAGTTTTATGGCAAAAGATTATTATTGCATTTAGAAATAATCCTAATTTCTTCTCTTATATTACTTTTTAGTATGAATATTTAAGTTTTAAGACCACTATGAAGAAATAGTTATGCCAAGAAGTGGTCTGCACAACTCAGAATTGAGTCTTTAGCAATAGAGTGATATATGGATGGTTAATTTTGCTGAGGCCTATGAATTATAGGACTTTTGCCCTATACTATCATTTTAATGTCTTTGAAGTCCCAAATTTACCTAATTCTTCATAGATTCATATAAATATATCCAGAGATATATGTATCTTCTAGTATTGCATGTATGGTATTAATAATATTTAATGTATAAATTTCATTTTTGTAAACTATCTCAGTAGATAATTTATTTTAAAATATAAATAAATGTAAATTATTTTTATATATTTACTGCTGATTCAGGAGTAAATGATTTAAATCTTCATTTCTGAGGTATACATAAATATACAATGCTTACCTGCAAATTTTAAATTTTAAGAGATAGTTTGTGAATGCTGTGATTGTTTTCCTTCTGTTTGTTCTTACTTAAGATATTGTCAAAGAAATTGCTTTGATATTGGTTCTAAAGAGTATAATTTTGCATTCAATGTAGGCTATACCTATTTGACATTTATGTATATTTTTCCTTACTCAGTTTTCATATGAAACGGACAAGCAGTGAAGATCTCAGGAAAATACTGGTGAGTAACAGCATTGCAAACTATTGATATTTTTCTTTATTATTAGAGTTAAGTTGCTAAGGTTCCTATAAAATAATATGAGAGTACAAAAAAATGCCTTGTGTATTATATATAAAACAGAAAGTGGGATCCATGCCACCTTTAAATAGTGTAATTGTAGTTGAAAAGTTTTGAATACATATATTTCATTTATTTTGATACTGGTTTAAAGATAGAGTTAAAAATATATGTGTGTATGTGTGTTCAAGAAAATGGAAATGACAGTTGCGAGAATGTTTTTGTTTATTGTAACATGAATAACTTTGAAGCAGGGACAGTACTTGAATAACCTGAGTATCGTTTATGAAAAGTATTAGTTAATCTGGTGTCTTTCAATCCAAGACTACATCTTCTTACAAATACAGTTGCTTTTTGCTCTGATGATGAAGATTTTAAGTGTCCTAAGTATTCTATTTCCCTTTTGAAGACTTTTACAGTCAGACATATATCTAGTGCCAGAATAAATACTTTTCCTAGCATTGAATATTAACATTTCCTCAATTTATTTCTTTTGGTTTTACCTCCCCTTCTACAGTTAGGTCTGTTGTTAGGTCATTGTTTAAAGTTACATTTTATTTATAACCATCTTAGCACATATTAAAATAAGTGATGAGCTGCTTTAGGAAAATATGGGCAAGTGTGGCCATGGTCTTGGTGTAGAAGTTCTTCCTGAATAGCTGAAACTGGGGCCTTAATCCAAGGGGCTTGAAGTTAGTTTTACCTAATGTGTGTGAGATACATGAATAGTAATAAGATTTTTTTAAAGTGATAAATGACAATTTATATGATGTGATATTATGTTTAAAAGAAATGATGGATTTATTAGGACTTATTTTATAAACTACTCAAAATATTTTCTAATTCTCAAACTATACAGAAAGTATTATAGAAACCGTATGACTTTATGCCATTTATGTAAATAAGTGATAAGTTTTTATGTTTCATAAAAACCTAAGTTGCTGTGTATGATAGACTGATAGGAAATGTCAGAATATATGAAGTCAGCCTTTGATCAGATACTAAACTGAATTTTATCAGCCAGTTACTTAATCTCAAACAAAATAAAACATCAAAAAATTGACTTAATATTGTAGCTATTGTCTCTAAAGTAACCTTAATTACAATTTCTATGTGCTTGTAAATGTACTTCCCCAAATCATGTAATTCATTACTGTAAAAGCATCCTTAGAATTCTTTAAAGAAATAAAACATGAAAATTGTTTTATTTAAAGGATTTAAAGGTGATAAAAGAATTCCTTGATGTGTGATTATTTTTCTTTGGAATACTAACTATCCTTAATGACAGTTAAAGGATTACTAGGTGTTGTTAATTTAGTGCAAGATATAATTAAAAGTAGAAAACACTTCCTCATACTGGTTGTTGTTTTTTGAGGGAAAAAGTATTTGAAAATTTTTTATGAAGATTATAAGATGTTTGAAGTAATTTACATTAAATTCTCCAATAATAGCAATCCACTAGGTTATTTTTTTCCCTCTGGACATAGTGTTTTGTAATTAAGTTTGTATGTCTTATATTCTGGTGCCAACACCTGTCTCTGAAAGCACAGTGTTTAAACAGGAGCAGTAGCCAGTTGAAAGGGCAGTGTGAGCTCTTTAAGGCCTAATTAAGAACTGAAAGGGAGATCAAGGGAGTAGGACAAAAGATGTGAAAGTAGCTGGGATGATATTCCCAGAGCAAAGTTCCTCATTAGAACAATAATGAGATGATCAGAGAATGCCAAGCCTTCATCTTATCTCTCTCTCTCTCCTCTAGTTGCCTTGGATGTCAGTTAGTACCCCACCAATATTTGGTTACCAGGACAACCTTTCTTTAAATCTTTAGCTATTTTGAGTCCTGGTAATTTGCTTTTGTTTAAATTTAAGTATTGAAAAAGATACACATTTCTTAGTTAAAAATGTAGAAATTTGCACATAAAGGAAAATATAAGTTATCTAGGAAACCAGTGTCTTATGAATGTGTATGTTAATATAAAAAATTCAGAGTAGATAACATTCATAGTAGTTCCATTTTTGTTTCACCCCATCCTCAAATCCTTAAAATATTCTTATTGTCCCCATGTGGGGATCTTATTGGTGGGATGGGGTGGGAAGATGGTTTGCATTGAATTTCAGCATAAGAAAACATCTTAAAAACATGTGTTATGTGGCATAAACTAGGAAACAATGTAGAACAATTAGGAATCTCATTGAATGCTTGTTTTAGAGTTTTGCCAGATTATATTTTTCTCAATATCACCTCTTTTCCAAAAATAGTACATAAACTATTTTTAGATGACATACAACATGTAAGAATTTTATGTTTGAATTCCATTTAACTTAATAATACTGTTAATATTGTTTTGTTTGTAGATAAATATATTTACGACCCAATGGATCCCTACATTTTAATTTTATTCACAAGTGAATATTTTTGCATATTTATGATATAAAAGGATCTTTTTTTCAGGTTGAGTATCAGACAGTATTAAAAATCTTTTCTAAAAATAGTTGCATAATTTTTTCTAATCTGGAATAAAATCTGGAACTAAGATCCAACTGTGTTTTTAATTACTCTTGTATTCTTTCCCAGAATGTAGCTCATAATACATGTGTTCCTAAGATGTTCTCTTACTACAAAACTTCATGCAAGATTTCTGGGGCAAAATACTCACATAGACACAAGAAAGCTCCAGGAAATATACTCAAAAGTTTGTATAGTAGAAGTATTAACTGTCTTTTTTGGACATGGTTTTACTTCCCAGAAGTCTGTGTACACCTTAGTATGTATTGATTCTAAAGACTTATCCCCGAGTTCCAGAACAATCAGATATTTGGAGAAATTAAATTTCCACATATTTTGGTCGTGGTTAATTTAAACTTCTGATCATTAAGACAGCCTTAAAATCTATTATTTCTTATTTCTGTTTTTAGTGTCTCAAGAGAGGTATTAGTTAAAAATAGTATCTTATGATATCAATATTTTTGGGATTATTGTGAAGGAATTTTAACAATACATTGCAATTCTGGAAAACTGATTGTATATATAATGTGTCTTTCGATTATTATGAACCAGATGTTAATGGATGAATATCATAGTTTTGTCAGAATGTGCGAAAATAAAGCCAAACTACTTCATAATGTATCCTGTATAGTTTCATTTATTTAATTCTCACACCTACTGATAGAATCATTAAAAGTCCCTGGTAAGGATAAATATTTTAGTGTGACAGTGAAATTTTAGAGGTTTTCCTTGCTTTTATGAAACCAAACACAGACCATGCTGCCTAGAAATCTTAGACTTTGAAGGGAACTCAGACATTATCAAGAACAACTTCATTTAACATACGAAGAAACAGAGGTCCAGAATGTTCAGTATTTCAGATTGCATTATTGTGACAAAAATGATCCATTTGAGGTTCAGAATTTCAGCTCCTATTTCTTGACAGGTCCATAGGTCCAAAATAATATGCTACCCCATTATGAGAATTGCTTGGAACAACCTGTATCATCGTGCTTTCAAATTGTACTTGCTTCATTTTTTTTCCTTATTAAAGTCAGATCTCCAAGGGGGGGGGAAACTCAGAAAAACGAAGTGATTTTAGATCCAAAATGTTTTTTTTAGGAATTTTTTTTAGGTATATTTCTTAAATACATATGAAATTATGTATATTATGTGTATCATTATATATATATAGTTTGGCATATACATAGTTTCGTATATGTAATACGGAGTTAGATCTTTTCAAAAGATCATTCAGAAACTTAGCTAATATGTTCGACTAAATATGTTTACAAATTGAATTATTGTACATTGATAGCTATCACTAATTGAATCAGACTACTACTATAGATATGTATCCTACACTGATTTATTCTTCAGAAGAAAGTTGGTTACATGGATAAGAGTGAAAAAAATATCTAGTGGTCAGAATATTGACCTCTCAGAAATAGACCGCACACCTAAATATCTCATTAACAAAAGTATATACTTAAAAATTATATAATAATACTGTACTTTAAAAATGGATCTATTTGGGAGAAAATTTATTTTTTCAAAACTAAATAAATGTTTGTCACATAAAATGTAAGGTCTCTTAGCAAAGTAAAGGAAGCCTAGGAAAAGGGGGGTATTTTGAATGTCATACTCCAGAATTTGGGTGTTTCGCATATGTATGTATAATACAGATGAGTCAATCAACAAAGGTTTATTTGGAATCTATTTTGCAGTAGAATCCATGCCAAGTGCTAGGGGATGCAAGTACAAAGAAGGAAATAATACTTTTAAAAGTTTAATTCAAGTGCGACTGTGACAGCCTTTAAGGTGGTAGTTCTGAGTGGAAAGAAGGGGTCAGATGTTAGAGATATAGTATAGGTAGAAAGATTTGAAATTAATTATATATGTTGGGTAAGGGAGAGTGGGAAGTTACAGATAATGTTGATAATGAAGATAAAAGTTAGGAACCTGAGAGATTCTGGGCACTACTTTTGACAAGGAATAGGGAAGTTGGGGAAAAGTAACAATTTGGGGAAAAGATAAGCTCTGTTTTATGTATCTTGAGGTTGAGCTCTCTCTGGGCCATCTGTTTGAAATGTCCAGTAGGTCATTAGTAATGCAGGATGGAAGCTCAGGGAAGAAGCTAGATGCACATCAGTGTTTTTTATCTGTTGGTATATATAGAAATATATATACGTAGATCTATTCTTGCTGAGATTGTGTTTGTGTGTGTGTGTTTGTGCGTGCATGTGTGTGTGTGTGTGTGTGTGTGTGTGTGTGTGTGTGTGTGTGTGTAGATGTAAGTAATTGGCATACAGAGGGTAGATGAGAGTCTAGGCTAGGACTTCACTCTCTTTCTAACTGGCTGACACTGCCCATATTTAGGCCTCATCCCTTTGATTGCAAAGCTTAGAAATGTCACTTCCCGTGATACTACTACCCTTGTTTTTCTCCACCTACCATCTAACCTTTACACTGACTTCTCTGGTGCTACCTTTGTGATTGAACCTCAGCCTAGGAGTTAATTATAAGCACAGGTAGACTCCTATTCATTTTATACGTTTTGTAGTTTTTCAAAACGGAATTTCCTATTCCATCTTTTCCTGCTGAGTTTTGTTAATAATACAGTGATACACAGAAATGCCAGTATCTCATGTGCATGTATCTTACATCCTGTTACTTTGTTTGAAGTTATTTTTCAATTAATTTTTAGTCGACTCAAGGGTTCTCTAAGTAAACTGTCATGTCATCTGCAGAAATCTTTAATTTTATTTTCTCTTTTCCTGTACTTATTCCCTCAATTTCTTTGTCTTGTATTATTGGAATAACTAGCATTTTTAGCACTCAAATAATAATGATGATAATAGACATCCTTGTCTTACCCTTGATCTTATCAGAAGACCTCTGGATATCCTCATTACATGGCTCTTAGTTTTAGATAGTTATTAATAATCGTTTAAGAGAAGATCCATTAATTCCTAACTTCTTTAGTGTTTTTAGTAGGAATTTGGTGCCAGATCTTCTTAAAAGCTTTTTCTGCATTTATTCTTCTTATTATTAATATAGTTTGTTATGTGGCTAGTTTTCTTAACCAGTCCTGGAATCCTGGTATGCATCCAACTTATCATAGTGTATAATCTTTATAATATGTTGCTGTGGTCTGATAATATTTCATTTAATATTTTTTGTTAATGTACACTGTGGCATTCATTGGCCTTTCTCTTTTGACTCTCCCTGGTTTAAGTACCAAGATCATAGTTGTATCATTGAAGGGCTTTAGTGAGACCTTATCTTTTCCTATTTCTCAAAAAACTTATGTAGTATTAAAAATAATTGTTCTTTTGAGTGTTTGATAGAATTCTTTTATAAATTTATCTAGTCCTGAATGTTTATTATTTGAGAGCTTATTTATGACTTCTTGTTTCTTTTCCTAAGATTGAGTTTTTTAAGCCCTCTATTTCTTATTCTGTTAATGTACACATTTTATGTTTTTGTAAATATTCATCCATTTCATATAGATTGTCAGTTTCATTGTCATGTAATTAGGCAAAATAGTTTCAAGTAATTTTATTTCTAATTCATTTATTATTAATTCACCTATTTCATTTTTTATATTGGTAAAATGACTTTATTTTTAAAATTCAAATTAGCTATTTTTTTCCATTTTATCCCCCCCGCCCCAAAGCAACAACTTCTAGTTTAATTTATTAATTACATTTTTTCTATTGTATTATTCTCTTTGATATTCAGAATTTCTATTTTGGTGTTTATTTGGAATTTTAATTTATTGATTTTCTATTTTTTTTTGTTTTTTTTTTTAGTTGCATAACTAATTCATTGACCTGTTATTTCTCTCTTTTGTTGATGAACATATTTAGAGATTTAGATTCCATTGAGGACTACTTTAGGAGCATTCCAAAATTTTGCTATGTTGTCTCATTATTATCTTTAACAAAATTACCTAATTTTTCTTTGATTTTTTTTTTTTGACCTACCAGTTCTTTAGAATTAGATCATTTGACCTTTAATTTTTTGTCATTTCAGTGGCCCCTAAATTATATATAATTTTTATTTGCGTCTGGGTCATTAAACAATGTGCTTAATTTTTCTCTATTTTTGTGAGGTTTTTATGCATAAAGTACTTGATCAGTTTTTGTAAAGCCTGCAGTATACTGCCGAGAATATGTATACTCCTTTTTATTCCCATTCAGCAATGGCCATAGATATGTTATATATGTAAAATTCTACTTGTCTTTTGTTTTTATTATATTTGTATAGGTCTGAAAGATATCTATAGAGATCTCCTACTATTAATAGTTTTATTGTGTCATTTCTTTAACACATGTAACTTTTCCTTTAGCTATTTAGATGCTATGTGATTCAGCGTGTGTGTGTGTGTATTTAGTGTTGCTGTAACATTTTCTGAGGTACATTTTAACATAATACATAAGTTTCCCTTTTTATGTCTTTTAATCAAGTCTATTTTTTTCCTTCTTCCTTCTCTCTGATCATGACTGCTACCCTGCCCTTTGAGTGAAGCTAAAGCATATTATCTCAGGCCCTTTAACTCTATGAACGTTTTTGTTTCCAATATATTTCTAGTAAACCACATGTTGTCGAATCTGCTTTCTAGTGTATTCTCTTCTATTCCATTTGTTGAGTTCATCTCATTCAATTCACAGTTTTGAGAATTAATTGCGAATTTCTCTCTATCTTAGACTCTTATATATTTTTCCCACCTGTTTCTTGCCTCCTTCCTCTTTACAAAGAAGAGGTGAGGAAAACCTGTACTTTAAGTTTGATGCAGTCTGCTCCCCCTACTTCCCTTTTCTCTTTTCCTCACCCATAGTCCAGTCACAAATTCTTAGTATTTCTTTCCTTTTAAACCCGTCTTTAAGTTCCTCCTCCCTGAATCCACTTTCCTTTCTCTCTCCTTTCCTTCTAGTTTCTCTTGAGTAACTATATTTCTCTCTCCAAATGTGGGTGTATATTCTTTACTCCCTTGATCAGCTCACACGAAAATGAAGTTCAAGTGTCACTCACTTCCACTACTCCCTCCTCATTTGTTTAGTCTTTAATTTGGGCCCCCAATTTTGCGAAATGATTTTTCCATTCATCTGCTCCCTTTTTTCTCTTTGGCATATTTCTTTTTTTTTCCTCTCTTTTAAGGTAATCAAAACACAACCACTACTAAGATCTCTCTTATGTAGTTCCTTCTATGACCCTTCATGATGGTAGGGTTCTGAGGAAATACTACTTGTATTGTTTCTCTGTGTAAGAATATAAACACTTCATTGTTGATTAGTTCGTTATGATAGTTTGCTCATATTTACCTTTTAATGTTTCTCTTTTTCTCTGTTAATATTTAAAGTTTTTTATTCAGCTTTAAATTTTCATCACTTCTTAAAAGTCATCTAGTTCGTTACAGATCTATTTTTTCTATCTGTATGATATTACTTGGTTTTTCTGGGTAGCTTATTAATAGTTATATACTTATATATTTTGCCTTTTGGAATATGTTCAGACATCTGTACTCTTACAGTATCATTGATAAATCTTTTGAGAGTCTATCTATGGTTCCTTAGTAATTAAACTCTTTATTTCAGGGTGTTTGAAATATATTTCCACTTAGCTTTGGTTCTCATAGTTCTAGGCAGTTTTATGATTTGTTGAAATATGATATATAGGCTCTTTTTTTTTTTTTGTCCCAGCTTGCAGACAGGCCCATAATTTTTTTTCCTTTTTGGAGGGGGTAAGGCAGGGCCATTGGGGTTAAGTGAGTTGCCCAAGGTCACATGACTAGTAAGTGTTAAGTGTCTCAGGCCGAATTTGAACTCAAGTCCTCCTGACTCCAGGGCTGGTGCTTTATTCACTGCGCCACCTAGCCATCCCCAGGCCCATGATTCTTAAATGACCTCTCTCCAGTCTGTTCTCCAGGTCAAGGTTTTTTGTTTTATTTTTAATAGGAGATACTTTTTTTCCTACTTTTTCCAGTCTTGACTTTGTGTCAGTGTTTGTCTCCATATGACATTAACTTCTGTTTGAAACATTCTAATTTTAAAGGAGTCTCTTGTATGTTTGGATAAGGTATTGTATTTCTTAAGTTAATTCTCTTTCCAGTTTTTTTTTCTAGTACTCATTTCTTTAACAATTTTTTTTGTCGATTTCTCTGATTTTGTGTGTATGACTAATTTTAAGCACTTTATTTCTAAATTCTTGATTCATTGCTTTCAGAAAATCTAGCAGAACTTAGTGTCCAAGTTGTATTTTTCTTTGTAGTTTTGATTAAAAATATTTTCAATTCATTCTTTTCTGAGTTTGTGTCCTGGGCATCCCTATAACTATTATAGCTCTTTATGGTGGGATTCTTTTTCTCTTCAATTCATTCTTACAGCCTTACTTCCTGAATTTGGACTTTGTGTTAAAACCCCGCTCTCACTGTGGGAATGAATAAGTACAATCTCACTTTTTACAAGAAGACCTCCCCCCCAACCCCTCCTTAATACTAATACTTTGCCCTGTTGATTATCTTCCCTTTATCCAGATTGGATATGGGTAGTGAGATAGTCAAGAGTTCAGTAGACATCTTAAACTCATATTTTCCCAAACTGAACTTATCTTTCCTCCTAAATTCTCTCCCCTAATTTTAATATACTGTGAGATGCAACACTATTCTTCCACTTCTTCAGGCTCATGCCCTAGATGGCATCTTCTGTTCCTCATCTCCCCAGAACCCTTACCTCCCATTTCCAGCAGATTAAATAATCTGTTGCTAAGGCCCATGGATTTCACCTCATTAATTAATATCTATTGAATACACTCTCTTCTCACCTCTGATACTGCTACCACCCTAGTGCAGTTCTTCATCATCTCATTCTTGGACTGTTGGAGTACTACTGGTTAGTCTGGCTGCCCCAAGTCCAATCTAGTCCATCCTCCATTTAGCTGTCAAAGTAATTTTCCTTTGCACAAGTCAGACCATGTCTGTCTGTCTCTGTGTCTCTGTGACACACACACATATACACACACACTTAACTCTAGTGACTCTCTTTAACTTCCAGGATCAAATACAAAACCTTCTGTTTAGTGTTTAAAAGCCCTTCATAACCAAGCCCTCTCTTTCCACCACCATTCTAGTCCTCTTACAGGTCATACCTCTCCTCCCACATAGTCTTTGGTCCAGTGATACTAGCTAGCATCCTTGTTGCTCCATGAACAAGACACTCCATTTCTTAATTCTAGGCATTTTCTCTGGATGGCCACCAAGCCTGGAATGCTCATTCTCCTTATCTCTGCTTCCTGGCTTCCTTCAAATCCCATCTAAAATCCCGCCTTCTACAGATACCTTTTCTCAGTTCCTCCTGATTTTAGTGATTTCCCTCTGTTACTTCCTGTTTGTCCTGTATATAACTTGTTTTTATATATTTGTTTGCTTATTGTCTCCTTGATTAGATTGTTAACCCTTCAGGGCAGGAATATCTTTTGCCTTTTTGTATACCTAGCACTGAGCATAGTGCTTTTTAGCACATAGTACATAGTCAGTAAATGCTTCTTGACTGACCTGATGACCAGTTGCCAGTTATGTTATAGGTATTCTTTTTCTAGTGTAGTTTGGACTAATTTGAGTTACATTCCAACTCCAATATTCTGTGGTTTGGATTTTATAACTACAATTCTGTATTGCTCTTTTAAACACATGTATTGCTATTTAAAACGTAGATATCATCCTTATATGTGGGATCTATACTTTTTGTTACATTCTAAATCAATATCTTATGTTATAAATACTGTTTGTGTGTTGTGATGTCCTTAAGCCACTCATGAAAATGTTATCATTTTATAGTGGAACCATATACATCACACATTAAGATGCCCCAGAGATAAACTAGTCACCCTCTATTGTTTTCACTCTTTTAAAGTTTCCACCTACAAAAGTATTTAGTAGATTTAATATAAGTACTATGTTCCATTTGATTCTAATTATAAGCCTTTTGCAATTTGTCAAGGGAGACCTGCCTTATGATAGAAACAAAGAAAAGAACCGTTTGAAAAACAATCAATTGTAGAGTATGTACTGTTACTGAAAGGAAAAGAAAACGATGTACTGACCAGATTGGAATTGAATAGGTATCGTCATTTTTGAGATAGCATAAACTTTGTGCAGATTGTTATTAGAGATTTGGATAACCAGACATATACTAGTGCTGTTTTGTTGTTAGACGTGTTTCTTTTTCAGGATTGATTGACAGTCATTTATTTCCATTCTTCTTTTGTCTTCCCCACATTCTGATTCCCCAGAGCCTTTGTTTGGACCTTGTTGTTTACCTGTGACATAACATCTAATAAAACCAGTATTTTTATCCTGTTCCAGGATAGCAATCCTTTTGATGCCACTGCAGGGTATCGAAGTCTTACCTATGAAGAAGTTTTACAAGAACTGGTGAAACACAAAGAACTACTTAAAAGGAAAGATACCCATATCCGTGAACTTGAGGACTACATTGACAATCTTCTTGTAAGAGTAATGGAAGAAACTCCAAGTATTCTCAGAGTGCCATA
Source organism: Pseudochirops corinnae (assembly GCA_028646515.1). NCBI lineage: Eukaryota > Metazoa > Chordata > Mammalia > Diprotodontia > Pseudocheiridae > Pseudochirops > Pseudochirops corinnae. The sequence continues at coordinate 87,369 of JAQQSV010000269.1, read as the reverse complement.
TGAACCTTCAAGAAAAGCTGGCAAATTTTCTAAGAGCTAATAAGTCAGTTACATTGCATTTTATACTTAAAAAAATGCTAGTGGAAGACTCTATACAATAGGTTTAAATTTTGTTATTTTTCTTTCCTGTTAATTTCTCAAAATTTGCTTTAAATTTTAATATAGGGGGGATTGCCAAAAAAAAAAGTCATCTCTGAAGTGAGCTAAATAATATAAACCATTAAAGTAAAAAAGGCTCGCATATTAGGGTGTGTAACTTTTCCTTGGGTGTAAATTAGACCTTCTAAGCCTATTTCCCTACTTCCTGATTAATCTATTGGTGCAGATATTTACCTTAGTAACTAACATTCACCTTCCAAAATGCCTGTCTGTTGCTAAGACTTTTCATTATTCAGATCCTGCCTTCTGAAATATAATAAATTTTTTATTTTTTTCAGAAATGAATTTGAGGATAATATTTAGCCACAGAACTACTAATTACATATATGCACAGATAAGCATTTTATATTTATAACTAATTTGCTTTAAGGTTGAATTTCCCATGTCCTTCATTTGAATGTGTGAATGTGTTGTATTTATTGGTGCAAAACAAAAATCAGATCTTTTAGTATTACTGTTTATGCAGAGACTGTTTTGACTCAATCCTAACCATGTGATAACTTGGTTTGAAAGTGAACTGCAGTGTATGTAATACTCTAAAATCCATTCCTAATATTTATCAGAAGAAATTGCCCAAAAGTAATGGATTGTCATATTTAACGTAGTATAGAGACTCTCTTAGGATATTTCAACTTCAAGATCTTAGATATTTGTTGGAGCTCATATTTTGTTTATCCTAAAATTTGAGTTTTGTGTGAAAAAAGTTCATAAAAAAACTAATAAAATATGTGTTTTAAAATTTTTTGTAAAGATATTCAGGCTTTTAAAGATGTGGACAAGTTATTAAAAAGAAAAATCTCATGTCAAAGAAAGTTGGAGGAAGAGGAAAGATATAGTAAAACTTGAATAATTTATAATAGTGGCACATAAGATGTTTAGAAATGAGCATAAAATGGACAGTGTTGTAGGAATATTGACAAAAACAAAATACATTTTAAACGTTAGGAGTTTCAGGTTAGGGAATTTTTAAACTTTAAACCCAAAAAGGGCTAGATACAGGGATTGTGGAATTTTAGTTGCATGTCTTTATTCAAAGAATAATATATATTTACATTTCTTGAAGGTTCAGTTTAGTGATACTTTTTTTTCTTCTAGTGCATTTTTCATCCCTCTACAAAGCACGCTTAGTTACTTCTATAGGACACCTTTAGATATTGTTGCAAAATGCATGTGAAATTATCCCGTCATTTTGGATGGAAATATAGTAGTAAAAGAAAAAGTTTTTGTTTTGCTTTTAAACTTTCTGTTCGATGACTTTAAAAAAATTATTACAGTGATAAGCTAAGAAGGAATCTTTATCTTCCTTATGTTAAGAAGTTAAGCTCATTTCAGTTTGGGATATGTCTTCTTCATCATCTTGTCCCTATTTCTTAATGAAATTTGTGATTTTTCTGATACTTATAAAGGCTTGACTTCACAAAAAAAAAACCCCAATGAAGTAGATATGATTCATTAAAAGAGCTAGATAAAAGACTTCTTATTAAAACAGTATTTAGAATCATCTTTTTGGGGTCAGAGAATATTGGTTGTACTTATCCAAAGGATCTGGCCCTTTATTCATAATATTTACTTATTTCTCCTAAGAGAGTATCATTTTAAAATTCTGAAATAATTTTCCTAAGTATAGCATGTAGTTCATTTTCTAAAATTAGGAAAATGGGAAATGGAAAATTGATTTTGGCCATTTTTCCTCCAACTTACTGTTTAGTGTTTAGAATCTGTGGTGACTATTCCTCAAATATAAATATGTGGGGGTTTTTTTTCCCCTCATTTGAGGTCCTGATGACAAATATTTTCCAATCTGGTGCCAAAGGTATGATTTTTATCACTCTGATTCACTTAGGTTTTTTAAAAAAATAAACCATTTCTTAAATCTTTTTTTTAAAGATCAAAATATAAGGTTGGGGGTCATTCATTTTTGCCACAAAGATTCTTGGATGTTTTAGTATACTTTGGCCAAATATGCTTTTATGTAATAAACTAATGTTTATCTTGTCATAGATACCCACATATCTCATGTCATAAGTAGGATACAATCATATATAAAGGAAAGAGTATTTTATTTCCTTGCATAAAGAATCAGGAATCAAAAGCTGTTAATTTTTATCATTTTATGCCAAAATGAGTATTATATTAAAACTTGATTTTAATTGCACTTAGTCCTACCATCTGAAACTATGTCAATTATTGGACACTATCACATTACTTAGAGCTGAATGCTATTTTCATT
>JAQQSV010000269.1:0-84880 GCA_028646515.1 Pseudochirops corinnae | reverse complement strand
TCCTACTTATGACATGAGATATGTGGGTATCTATGACAAGATAAACATTAGTTTATTACATAAAAGCATATTTGGCCAAAGTATACTAAAACATCCAAGAATCTTTGTGGCAAAAATGAATGACCCCCAACCTTATATTTTGATCTTTAAAAAAAAGATTTAAGAAATGGTTTATTTTTTTAAAAAACCTAAGTGAATCAGAGTGATAAAAATCATACCTTTGGCACCAGATTGGAAAATATTTGTCATCAGGACCTCAAATGAGGGGAAAAAAAACCCCCACATATTTATATTTGAGGAATAGTCACCACAGATTCTAAACACTAAACAGTAAGTTGGAGGAAAAATGGCCAAAATCAATTTTCCATTTCCCATTTTCCTAATTTTAGAAAATGAACTACATGCTATACTTAGGAAAATTATTTCAGAATTTTAAAATGATACTCTCTTAGGAGAAATAAGTAAATATTATGAATAAAGGGCCAGATCCTTTGGATAAGTACAACCAATATTCTCTGACCCCAAAAAGATGATTCTAAATACTGTTTTAATAAGAAGTCTTTTATCTAGCTCTTTTAATGAATCATATCTACTTCATTGGGGTTTTTTTTTTGTGAAGTCAAGCCTTTATAAGTATCAGAAAAATCACAAATTTCATTAAGAAATAGGGACAAGATGATGAAGAAGACATATCCCAAACTGAAATGAGCTTAACTTCTTAACATAAGGAAGATAAAGATTCCTTCTTAGCTTATCACTGTAATAATTTTTTTAAAGTCATCGAACAGAAAGTTTAAAAGCAAAACAAAAACTTTTTCTTTTACTACTATATTTCCATCCAAAATGACGGGATAATTTCACATGCATTTTGCAACAATATCTAAAGGTGTCCTATAGAAGTAACTAAGCGTGCTTTGTAGAGGGATGAAAAATGCACTAGAAGAAAAAAAAGTATCACTAAACTGAACCTTCAAGAAATGTAAATATATATTATTCTTTGAATAAAGACATGCAACTAAAATTCCACAATCCCTGTATCTAGCCCTTTTTGGGTTTAAAGTTTAAAAATTCCCTAACCTGAAACTCCTAACGTTTAAAATGTATTTTGTTTTTGTCAATATTCCTACAACACTGTCCATTTTATGCTCATTTCTAAACATCTTATGTGCCACTATTATAAATTATTCAAGTTTTACTATATCTTTCCTCTTCCTCCAACTTTCTTTGACATGAGATTTTTCTTTTTAATAACTTGTCCACATCTTTAAAAGCCTGAATATCTTTACAAAAAATTTTAAAACACATATTTTATTAGTTTTTTTATGAACTTTTTTCACACAAAACTCAAATTTTAGGATAAACAAAATATGAGCTCCAACAAATATCTAAGATCTTGAAGTTGAAATATCCTAAGAGAGTCTCTATACTACGTTAAATATGACAATCCATTACTTTTGGGCAATTTCTTCTGATAAATATTAGGAATGGATTTTAGAGTATTACATACACTGCAGTTCACTTTCAAACCAAGTTATCACATGGTTAGGATTGAGTCAAAACAGTCTCTGCATAAACAGTAATACTAAAAGATCTGATTTTTGTTTTGCACCAATAAATACAACACATTCACACATTCAAATGAAGGACATGGGAAATTCAACCTTAAAGCAAATTAGTTATAAATATAAAATGCTTATCTGTGCATATATGTAATTAGTAGTTCTGTGGCTAAATATTATCCTCAAATTCATTTCTGAAAAAAATAAAAAATTTATTATATTTCAGAAGGCAGGATCTGAATAATGAAAAGTCTTAGCAACAGACAGGCATTTTGGAAGGTGAATGTTAGTTACTAAGGTAAATATCTGCACCAATAGATTAATCAGGAAGTAGGGAAATAGGCTTAGAAGGTCTAATTTACACCCAAGGAAAAGTTACACACCCTAATATGCGAGCCTTTTTTACTTTAATGGTTTATATTATTTAGCTCACTTCAGAGATGACTTTTTTTTTTGGCAATCCCCCCTATATTAAAATTTAAAGCAAATTTTGAGAAATTAACAGGAAAGAAAAATAACAAAATTTAAACCTATTGTATAGAGTCTTCCACTAGCATTTTTTTAAGTATAAAATGCAATGTAACTGACTTATTAGCTCTTAGAAAATTTGCCAGCTTTTCTTGAAGGTTCATATGGCACTCTGAGAATACTTGGAGTTTCTTCCATTACTCTTACAAGAAGATTGTCAATGTAGTCCTCAAGTTCACGGATATGGGTATCTTTCCTTTTAAGTAGTTCTTTGTGTTTCACCAGTTCTTGTAAAACTTCTTCATAGGTAAGACTTCGATACCCTGCAGTGGCATCAAAAGGATTGCTATCCTGGAACAGGATAAAAATACTGGTTTTATTAGATGTTATGTCACAGGTAAACAACAAGGTCCAAACAAAGGCTCTGGGGAATCAGAATGTGGGGAAGACAAAAGAAGAATGGAAATAAATGACTGTCAATCAATCCTGAAAAAGAAACACGTCTAACAACAAAACAGCACTAGTATATGTCTGGTTATCCAAATCTCTAATAACAATCTGCACAAAGTTTATGCTATCTCAAAAATGACGATACCTATTCAATTCCAATCTGGTCAGTACATCGTTTTCTTTTCCTTTCAGTAACAGTACATACTCTACAATTGATTGTTTTTCAAACGGTTCTTTTCTTTGTTTCTATCATAAGGCAGGTCTCCCTTGACAAATTGCAAAAGGCTTATAATTAGAATCAAATGGAACATAGTACTTATATTAAATCTACTAAATACTTTTGTAGGTGGAAACTTTAAAAGAGTGAAAACAATAGAGGGTGACTAGTTTATCTCTGGGGCATCTTAATGTGTGATGTATATGGTTCCACTATAAAATGATAACATTTTCATGAGTGGCTTAAGGACATCACAACACACAAACAGTATTTATAACATAAGATATTGATTTAGAATGTAACAAAAAGTATAGATCCCACATATAAGGATGATATCTACGTTTTAAATAGCAATACATGTGTTTAAAAGAGCAATACAGAATTGTAGTTATAAAATCCAAACCACAGAATATTGGAGTTGGAATGTAACTCAAATTAGTCCAAACTACACTAGAAAAAGAATACCTATAACATAACTGGCAACTGGTCATCAGGTCAGTCAAGAAGCATTTACTGACTATGTACTATGTGCTAAAAAGCACTATGCTCAGTGCTAGGTATACAAAAAGGCAAAAGATATTCCTGCCCTGAAGGGTTAACAATCTAATCAAGGAGACAATAAGCAAACAAATATATAAAAACAAGTTATATACAGGACAAACAGGAAGTAACAGAGGGAAATCACTAAAATCAGGAGGAACTGAGAAAAGGTATCTGTAGAAGGCGGGATTTTAGATGGGATTTGAAGGAAGCCAGGAAGCAGAGATAAGGAGAATGAGCATTCCAGGCTTGGTGGCCATCCAGAGAAAATGCCTAGAATTAAGAAATGGAGTGTCTTGTTCATGGAGCAACAAGGATGCTAGCTAGTATCACTGGACCAAAGACTATGTGGGAGGAGAGGTATGACCTGTAAGAGGACTAGAATGGTGGTGGAAAGAGAGGGCTTGGTTATGAAGGGCTTTTAAACACTAAACAGAAGGTTTTGTATTTGATCCTGGAAGTTAAAGAGAGTCACTAGAGTTAAGTGTGTGTGTATATGTGTGTGTGTCACAGAGACACAGAGACAGACAGACATGGTCTGACTTGTGCAAAGGAAAATTACTTTGACAGCTAAATGGAGGATGGACTAGATTGGACTTGGGGCAGCCAGACTAACCAGTAGTACTCCAACAGTCCAAGAATGAGATGATGAAGAACTGCACTAGGGTGGTAGCAGTATCAGAGGTGAGAAGAGAGTGTATTCAATAGATATTAATTAATGAGGTGAAATCCATGGGCCTTAGCAACAGATTATTTAATCTGCTGGAAATGGGAGGTAAGGGTTCTGGGGAGATGAGGAACAGAAGATGCCATCTAGGGCATGAGCCTGAAGAAGTGGAAGAATAGTGTTGCATCTCACAGTATATTAAAATTAGGGGAGAGAATTTAGGAGGAAAGATAAGTTCAGTTTGGGAAAATATGAGTTTAAGATGTCTACTGAACTCTTGACTATCTCACTACCCATATCCAATCTGGATAAAGGGAAGATAATCAACAGGGCAAAGTATTAGTATTAAGGAGGGGTTGGGGGGGAGGTCTTCTTGTAAAAAGTGAGATTGTACTTATTCATTCCCACAGTGAGAGCGGGGTTTTAACACAAAGTCCAAATTCAGGAAGTAAGGCTGTAAGAATGAATTGAAGAGAAAAAGAATCCCACCATAAAGAGCTATAATAGTTATAGGGATGCCCAGGACACAAACTCAGAAAAGAATGAATTGAAAATATTTTTAATCAAAACTACAAAGAAAAATACAACTTGGACACTAAGTTCTGCTAGATTTTCTGAAAGCAATGAATCAAGAATTTAGAAATAAAGTGCTTAAAATTAGTCATACACACAAAATCAGAGAAATCGACAAAAAAAATTGTTAAAGAAATGAGTACTAGAAAAAAAAACTGGAAAGAGAATTAACTTAAGAAATACAATACCTTATCCAAACATACAAGAGACTCCTTTAAAATTAGAATGTTTCAAACAGAAGTTAATGTCATATGGAGACAAACACTGACACAAAGTCAAGACTGGAAAAAGTAGGAAAAAAAGTATCTCCTATTAAAAATAAAACAAAAAACCTTGACCTGGAGAACAGACTGGAGAGAGGTCATTTAAGAATCATGGGCCTGGGGATGGCTAGGTGGCGCAGTGAATAAAGCACCAGCCCTGGAGTCAGGAGGACTTGAGTTCAAATTCGGCCTGAGACACTTAACACTTACTAGTCATGTGACCTTGGGCAACTCACTTAACCCCAATGGCCCTGCCTTACCCCCTCCAAAAAGGAAAAAAAATTATGGGCCTGTCTGCAAGCTGGGACAAAAAAAAAAAAAGAGCCTATATATCATATTTCAACAAATCATAAAACTGCCTAGAACTATGAGAACCAAAGCTAAGTGGAAATATATTTCAAACACCCTGAAATAAAGAGTTTAATTACTAAGGAACCATAGATAGACTCTCAAAAGATTTATCAATGATACTGTAAGAGTACAGATGTCTGAACATATTCCAAAAGGCAAAATATATAAGTATATAACTATTAATAAGCTACCCAGAAAAACCAAGTAATATCATACAGATAGAAAAAATAGATCTGTAACGAACTAGATGACTTTTAAGAAGTGATGAAAATTTAAAGCTGAATAAAAAACTTTAAATATTAACAGAGAAAAAGAGAAACATTAAAAGGTAAATATGAGCAAACTATCATAACGAACTAATCAACAATGAAGTGTTTATATTCTTACACAGAGAAACAATACAAGTAGTATTTCCTCAGAACCCTACCATCATGAAGGGTCATAGAAGGAACTACATAAGAGAGATCTTAGTAGTGGTTGTGTTTTGATTACCTTAAAAGAGAGGAAAAAAAAAGAAATATGCCAAAGAGAAAAAAGGGAGCAGATGAATGGAAAAATCATTTCGCAAAATTGGGGGCCCAAATTAAAGACTAAACAAATGAGGAGGGAGTAGTGGAAGTGAGTGACACTTGAACTTCATTTTCGTGTGAGCTGATCAAGGGAGTAAAGAATATACACCCACATTTGGAGAGAGAAATATAGTTACTCAAGAGAAACTAGAAGGAAAGGAGAGAGAAAGGAAAGTGGATTCAGGGAGGAGGAACTTAAAGACGGGTTTAAAAGGAAAGAAATACTAAGAATTTGTGACTGGACTATGGGTGAGGAAAAGAGAAAAGGGAAGTAGGGGGAGCAGACTGCATCAAACTTAAAGTACAGGTTTTCCTCACCTCTTCTTTGTAAAGAGGAAGGAGGCAAGAAACAGGTGGGAAAAATATATAAGAGTCTAAGATAGAGAGAAATTCGCAATTAATTCTCAAAACTGTGAATTGAATGAGATGAACTCAACAAATGGAATAGAAGAGAATACACTAGAAAGCAGATTCGACAACATGTGGTTTACTAGAAATATATTGGAAACAAAAACGTTCATAGAGTTAAAGGGCCTGAGATAATATGCTTTAGCTTCACTCAAAGGGCAGGGTAGCAGTCATGATCAGAGAGAAGGAAGAAGGAAAAAAATAGACTTGATTAAAAGACATAAAAAGGGAAACTTATGTATTATGTTAAAATGTACCTCAGAAAATGTTACAGCAACACTAAATACACACACACACACGCTGAATCACATAGCATCTAAATAGCTAAAGGAAAAGTTACATGTGTTAAAGAAATGACACAATAAAACTATTAATAGTAGGAGATCTCTATAGATATCTTTCAGACCTATACAAATATAATAAAAACAAAAGACAAGTAGAATTTTACATATATAACATATCTATGGCCATTGCTGAATGGGAATAAAAAGGAGTATACATATTCTCGGCAGTATACTGCAGGCTTTACAAAAACTGATCAAGTACTTTATGCATAAAAACCTCACAAAAATAGAGAAAAATTAAGCACATTGTTTAATGACCCAGACGCAAATAAAAATTATATATAATTTAGGGGCCACTGAAATGACAAAAAATTAAAGGTCAAATGATCTAATTCTAAAGAACTGGTAGGTCAAAAAAAAAAAATCAAAGAAAAATTAGGTAATTTTGTTAAAGATAATAATGAGACAACATAGCAAAATTTTGGAATGCTCCTAAAGTAGTCCTCAATGGAATCTAAATCTCTAAATATGTTCATCAACAAAAGAGAGAAATAACAGGTCAATGAATTAGTTATGCAACTAAAAAAAAAAACAAAAAAAAATAGAAAATCAATAAATTAAAATTCCAAATAAACACCAAAATAGAAATTCTGAATATCAAAGAGAATAATACAATAGAAAAAATGTAATTAATAAATTAAACTAGAAGTTGTTGCTTTGGGGCGGGGGGGATAAAATGGAAAAAAATAGCTAATTTGAATTTTAAAAATAAAGTCATTTTACCAATATAAAAAATGAAATAGGTGAATTAATAATAAATGAATTAGAAATAAAATTACTTGAAACTATTTTGCCTAATTACATGACAATGAAACTGACAATCTATATGAAATGGATGAATATTTACAAAAACATAAAATGTGTACATTAACAGAATAAGAAATAGAGGGCTTAAAAAACTCAATCTTAGGAAAAGAAACAAGAAGTCATAAATAAGCTCTCAAATAATAAACATTCAGGACTAGATAAATTTATAAAAGAATTCTATCAAACACTCAAAAGAACAATTATTTTTAATACTACATAAGTTTTTTGAGAAATAGGAAAAGATAAGGTCTCACTAAAGCCCTTCAATGATACAACTATGATCTTGGTACTTAAACCAGGGAGAGTCAAAAGAGAAAGGCCAATGAATGCCACAGTGTACATTAACAAAAAATATTAAATGAAATATTATCAGACCACAGCAACATATTATAAAGATTATACACTATGATAAGTTGGATGCATACCAGGATTCCAGGACTGGTTAAGAAAACTAGCCACATAACAAACTATATTAATAATAAGAAGAATAAATGCAGAAAAAGCTTTTAAGAAGATCTGGCACCAAATTCCTACTAAAAACACTAAAGAAGTTAGGAATTAATGGATCTTCTCTTAAACGATTATTAATAACTATCTAAAACTAAGAGCCATGTAATGAGGATATCCAGAGGTCTTCTGATAAGATCAAGGGTAAGACAAGGATGTCTATTATCATCATTATTATTTGAGTGCTAAAAATGCTAGTTATTCCAATAATACAAGACAAAGAAATTGAGGGAATAAGTACAGGAAAAGAGAAAATAAAATTAAAGATTTCTGCAGATGACATGACAGTTTACTTAGAGAACCCTTGAGTCGACTAAAAATTAATTGAAAAATAACTTCAAACAAAGTAACAGGATGTAAGATACATGCACATGAGATACTGGCATTTCTGTGTATCACTGTATTATTAACAAAACTCAGCAGGAAAAGATGGAATAGGAAATTCCGTTTTGAAAAACTACAAAACGTATAAAATGAATAGGAGTCTACCTGTGCTTATAATTAACTCCTAGGCTGAGGTTCAATCACAAAGGTAGCACCAGAGAAGTCAGTGTAAAGGTTAGATGGTAGGTGGAGAAAAACAAGGGTAGTAGTATCACGGGAAGTGACATTTCTAAGCTTTGCAATCAAAGGGATGAGGCCTAAATATGGGCAGTGTCAGCCAGTTAGAAAGAGAGTGAAGTCCTAGCCTAGACTCTCATCTACCCTCTGTATGCCAATTACTTACATCTACACACACACACACACACACACACACACACACACACACACACACACATGCACGCACAAACACACACACACAAACACAATCTCAGCAAGAATAGATCTACGTATATATATTTCTATATATACCAACAGATAAAAAACACTGATGTGCATCTAGCTTCTTCCCTGAGCTTCCATCCTGCATTACTAATGACCTACTGGACATTTCAAACAGATGGCCCAGAGAGAGCTCAACCTCAAGATACATAAAACAGAGCTTATCTTTTCCCCAAATTGTTACTTTTCCCCAACTTCCCTATTCCTTGTCAAAAGTAGTGCCCAGAATCTCTCAGGTTCCTAACTTTTATCTTCATTATCAACATTATCTGTAACTTCCCACTCTCCCTTACCCAACATATATAATTAATTTCAAATCTTTCTACCTATACTATATCTCTAACATCTGACCCCTTCTTTCCACTCAGAACTACCACCTTAAAGGCTGTCACAGTCGCACTTGAATTAAACTTTTAAAAGTATTATTTCCTTCTTTGTACTTGCATCCCCTAGCACTTGGCATGGATTCTACTGCAAAATAGATTCCAAATAAACCTTTGTTGATTGACTCATCTGTATTATACATACATATGCGAAACACCCAAATTCTGGAGTATGACATTCAAAATACCCCCCTTTTCCTAGGCTTCCTTTACTTTGCTAAGAGACCTTACATTTTATGTGACAAACATTTATTTAGTTTTGAAAAAATAAATTTTCTCCCAAATAGATCCATTTTTAAAGTACAGTATTATTATATAATTTTTAAGTATATACTTTTGTTAATGAGATATTTAGGTGTGCGGTCTATTTCTGAGAGGTCAATATTCTGACCACTAGATATTTTTTTCACTCTTATCCATGTAACCAACTTTCTTCTGAAGAATAAATCAGTGTAGGATACATATCTATAGTAGTAGTCTGATTCAATTAGTGATAGCTATCAATGTACAATAATTCAATTTGTAAACATATTTAGTCGAACATATTAGCTAAGTTTCTGAATGATCTTTTGAAAAGATCTAACTCCGTATTACATATACGAAACTATGTATATGCCAAACTATATATATATAATGATACACATAATATACATAATTTCATATGTATTTAAGAAATATACCTAAAAAAAATTCCTAAAAAAAACATTTTGGATCTAAAATCACTTCGTTTTTCTGAGTTTCCCCCCCCCTTGGAGATCTGACTTTAATAAGGAAAAAAAATGAAGCAAGTACAATTTGAAAGCACGATGATACAGGTTGTTCCAAGCAATTCTCATAATGGGGTAGCATATTATTTTGGACCTATGGACCTGTCAAGAAATAGGAGCTGAAATTCTGAACCTCAAATGGATCATTTTTGTCACAATAATGCAATCTGAAATACTGAACATTCTGGACCTCTGTTTCTTCGTATGTTAAATGAAGTTGTTCTTGATAATGTCTGAGTTCCCTTCAAAGTCTAAGATTTCTAGGCAGCATGGTCTGTGTTTGGTTTCATAAAAGCAAGGAAAACCTCTAAAATTTCACTGTCACACTAAAATATTTATCCTTACCAGGGACTTTTAATGATTCTATCAGTAGGTGTGAGAATTAAATAAATGAAACTATACAGGATACATTATGAAGTAGTTTGGCTTTATTTTCGCACATTCTGACAAAACTATGATATTCATCCATTAACATCTGGTTCATAATAATCGAAAGACACATTATATATACAATCAGTTTTCCAGAATTGCAATGTATTGTTAAAATTCCTTCACAATAATCCCAAAAATATTGATATCATAAGATACTATTTTTAACTAATACCTCTCTTGAGACACTAAAAACAGAAATAAGAAATAATAGATTTTAAGGCTGTCTTAATGATCAGAAGTTTAAATTAACCACGACCAAAATATGTGGAAATTTAATTTCTCCAAATATCTGATTGTTCTGGAACTCGGGGATAAGTCTTTAGAATCAATACATACTAAGGTGTACACAGACTTCTGGGAAGTAAAACCATGTCCAAAAAAGACAGTTAATACTTCTACTATACAAACTTTTGAGTATATTTCCTGGAGCTTTCTTGTGTCTATGTGAGTATTTTGCCCCAGAAATCTTGCATGAAGTTTTGTAGTAAGAGAACATCTTAGGAACACATGTATTATGAGCTACATTCTGGGAAAGAATACAAGAGTAATTAAAAACACAGTTGGATCTTAGTTCCAGATTTTATTCCAGATTAGAAAAAATTATGCAACTATTTTTAGAAAAGATTTTTAATACTGTCTGATACTCAACCTGAAAAAAAGATCCTTTTATATCATAAATATGCAAAAATATTCACTTGTGAATAAAATTAAAATGTAGGGATCCATTGGGTCGTAAATATATTTATCTACAAACAAAACAATATTAACAGTATTATTAAGTTAAATGGAATTCAAACATAAAATTCTTACATGTTGTATGTCATCTAAAAATAGTTTATGTACTATTTTTGGAAAAGAGGTGATATTGAGAAAAATATAATCTGGCAAAACTCTAAAACAAGCATTCAATGAGATTCCTAATTGTTCTACATTGTTTCCTAGTTTATGCCACATAACACATGTTTTTAAGATGTTTTCTTATGCTGAAATTCAATGCAAACCATCTTCCCACCCCATCCCACCAATAAGATCCCCACATGGGGACAATAAGAATATTTTAAGGATTTGAGGATGGGGTGAAACAAAAATGGAACTACTATGAATGTTATCTACTCTGAATTTTTTATATTAACATACACATTCATAAGACACTGGTTTCCTAGATAACTTATATTTTCCTTTATGTGCAAATTTCTACATTTTTAACTAAGAAATGTGTATCTTTTTCAATACTTAAATTTAAACAAAAGCAAATTACCAGGACTCAAAATAGCTAAAGATTTAAAGAAAGGTTGTCCTGGTAACCAAATATTGGTGGGGTACTAACTGACATCCAAGGCAACTAGAGGAGAGAGAGAGAGATAAGATGAAGGCTTGGCATTCTCTGATCATCTCATTATTGTTCTAATGAGGAACTTTGCTCTGGGAATATCATCCCAGCTACTTTCACATCTTTTGTCCTACTCCCTTGATCTCCCTTTCAGTTCTTAATTAGGCCTTAAAGAGCTCACACTGCCCTTTCAACTGGCTACTGCTCCTGTTTAAACACTGTGCTTTCAGAGACAGGTGTTGGCACCAGAATATAAGACATACAAACTTAATTACAAAACACTATGTCCAGAGGGAAAAAAATAACCTAGTGGATTGCTATTATTGGAGAATTTAATGTAAATTACTTCAAACATCTTATAATCTTCATAAAAAATTTTCAAATACTTTTTCCCTCAAAAAACAACAACCAGTATGAGGAAGTGTTTTCTACTTTTAATTATATCTTGCACTAAATTAACAACACCTAGTAATCCTTTAACTGTCATTAAGGATAGTTAGTATTCCAAAGAAAAATAATCACACATCAAGGAATTCTTTTATCACCTTTAAATCCTTTAAATAAAACAATTTTCATGTTTTATTTCTTTAAAGAATTCTAAGGATGCTTTTACAGTAATGAATTACATGATTTGGGGAAGTACATTTACAAGCACATAGAAATTGTAATTAAGGTTACTTTAGAGACAATAGCTACAATATTAAGTCAATTTTTTGATGTTTTATTTTGTTTGAGATTAAGTAACTGGCTGATAAAATTCAGTTTAGTATCTGATCAAAGGCTGACTTCATATATTCTGACATTTCCTATCAGTCTATCATACACAGCAACTTAGGTTTTTATGAAACATAAAAACTTATCACTTATTTACATAAATGGCATAAAGTCATACGGTTTCTATAATACTTTCTGTATAGTTTGAGAATTAGAAAATATTTTGAGTAGTTTATAAAATAAGTCCTAATAAATCCATCATTTCTTTTAAACATAATATCACATCATATAAATTGTCATTTATCACTTTAAAAAAATCTTATTACTATTCATGTATCTCACACACATTAGGTAAAACTAACTTCAAGCCCCTTGGATTAAGGCCCCAGTTTCAGCTATTCAGGAAGAACTTCTACACCAAGACCATGGCCACACTTGCCCATATTTTCCTAAAGCAGCTCATCACTTATTTTAATATGTGCTAAGATGGTTATAAATAAAATGTAACTTTAAACAATGACCTAACAACAGACCTAACTGTAGAAGGGGAGGTAAAACCAAAAGAAATAAATTGAGGAAATGTTAATATTCAATGCTAGGAAAAGTATTTATTCTGGCACTAGATATATGTCTGACTGTAAAAGTCTTCAAAAGGGAAATAGAATACTTAGGACACTTAAAATCTTCATCATCAGAGCAAAAAGCAACTGTATTTGTAAGAAGATGTAGTCTTGGATTGAAAGACACCAGATTAACTAATACTTTTCATAAACGATACTCAGGTTATTCAAGTACTGTCCCTGCTTCAAAGTTATTCATGTTACAATAAACAAAAACATTCTCGCAACTGTCATTTCCATTTTCTTGAACACACATACACACATATATTTTTAACTCTATCTTTAAACCAGTATCAAAATAAATGAAATATATGTATTCAAAACTTTTCAACTACAATTACACTATTTAAAGGTGGCATGGATCCCACTTTCTGTTTTATATATAATACACAAGGCATTTTTTTGTACTCTCATATTATTTTATAGGAACCTTAGCAACTTAACTCTAATAATAAAGAAAAATATCAATAGTTTGCAATGCTGTTACTCACCAGTATTTTCCTGAGATCTTCACTGCTTGTCCGTTTCATATGAAAACTGAGTAAGGAAAAATATACATAAATGTCAAATAGGTATAGCCTACATTGAATGCAAAATTATACTCTTTAGAACCAATATCAAAGCAATTTCTTTGACAATATCTTAAGTAAGAACAAACAGAAGGAAAACAATCACAGCATTCACAAACTATCTCTTAAAATTTAAAATTTGCAGGTAAGCATTGTATATTTATGTATACCTCAGAAATGAAGATTTAAATCATTTACTCCTGAATCAGCAGTAAATATATAAAAATAATTTACATTTATTTATATTTTAAAATAAATTATCTACTGAGATAGTTTACAAAAATGAAATTTATACATTAAATATTATTAATACCATACATGCAATACTAGAAGATACATATATCTCTGGATATATTTATATGAATCTATGAAGAATTAGGTAAATTTGGGACTTCAAAGACATTAAAATGATAGTATAGGGCAAAAGTCCTATAATTCATAGGCCTCAGCAAAATTAACCATCCATATATCACTCTATTGCTAAAGACTCAATTCTGAGTTGTGCAGACCACTTCTTGGCATAACTATTTCTTCATAGTGGTCTTAAAACTTAAATATTCATACTAAAAAGTAATATAAGAGAAGAAATTAGGATTATTTCTAAATGCAATAATAATCTTTTGCCATAAAACTTGTCCTTTAAGAAGTGAACAGTGACCAAAAACTTATTTAGGAGATAAATGCAATTTAATGTATAGGTATCAATTATTTTCATTGGTTATTTAAAACTACCATAACTTCTACAAAACATAACAATTGAGCCCTGGAGAAACTTCTTGTGCTTTTAATAAGTACTGCTATTACTGAATTAAAATGGATTGTGGGTATGCCATAACTGGATTCCTGTAACAATTATTCATTTTACTTTTTAGCTTTTGGGGAGATCTACATAAAGAATGTAGACATCAAAGACTAAATCTACATCAACTTATAAAACTATGTTACTGTTTTCAAAAGCATTTCTTATTATATATAGCACATTCCATAAATTTACATGGCATATAGTAAAAGTTTGATAATCTCCAAACCACTATATTCCTAAAGTTTTATTCATTATTAATAGATTCAATATCAAGATGATGGTATTTTTTTGCCCACTATACATTAACTCCCAGTAGATACTAAGTGATCTCTATCAGGCCCAGGCTAGGAGTCTACAACACCATGAGTTTAGAACCGCTTTATTACTAGATGAGGTTTTATTATATAATGTATAAAGCAAATAATTTATATGCTCTTCTCTCCAGCTTAAAATTCAAGAGAGGCAACAAAAATATAGATATTAACTAAGATTAAATACTTAACACACAGATTAAATAAGATAATTATATATTAATACATATAAAATGCAATTGTGAGATAGAAGATAAAGAGTTGTGAGGTATTACAACCTTTGAGAAAGTGGAAGAAGTGAAGGGAGGACCACATAATCAAAAGAGTCAGGAGAAACAGATATATAATGCTTCTTGTGGCCTTTTTAAGTCACTGACTGCCCTGGACTCAAAGGCAGCAATGTGATGCTGGTATTGATCAGATTTGTTAGAAAATGGTGAAAGATATGAAACAAGAAATCATCCTTTGAAGGGAAAAAATAAGAATCTCAAGCTAAGTCTGGCTCTATGTTGCTTTAGGCTAGTTTTCCACTGTTAGTGTTCAGCTATATAAATATGTTATATTTGTATATATGAAAAGAGAAAAAGAGACAGACGGACATACACACATGCACATAGTAA
Organism: Pseudochirops corinnae; assembly: GCA_028646515.1. Classification (NCBI taxonomy): domain Eukaryota; kingdom Metazoa; phylum Chordata; class Mammalia; order Diprotodontia; family Pseudocheiridae; genus Pseudochirops; species Pseudochirops corinnae. The sequence continues at coordinate 69,787 of JAQQSV010000269.1, read as the reverse complement.
TTGGGTTGTTCATATGTGACTGAACATTTACATTTACTTCCTCAAATAATATAACACATTTTGTATCATGATGAAAGCATCAATAAAATATCACATTTATAAGTTCATTAGAGCTCTCAATTACTAATAATAACAAAAATGAGAACCAAAACAACTCCAAGGCTTCATATCATACCCAGAAAGTGACAAAAGCAAACATAAAAATCAAAGTAGTCTATGTTGTAGGAGTTATTAAATACCAAGTAAACCAATACACTATTGGGAAGAGTTATAATTTAGTGCAACCATTCTAGAAAGTTAATTTGGAATTAAGCAAATAAAGTAGCTAAAGTATCCATAAACTTTGACCCAGAGATTACACTGCTAGGAATATATGCCAAGGAGATTACTGACAAAAAGAAAGACTCCATATATACCAAAATATTTGAAACAGCACTTCCTGTATAAAGAACTAGAAACAGAGTAGGTGATCACTGATCAGAGAGATAGCTAAAAAATTATGGAATACTTAATGTAATGAAATTTTTTTATGTTGTTAAAAAAAAGGCTGTGATAAATACAGAGAAGCACAGAAAGATTTACATTAACTGATTTAAAGTGAAGTAAGCAGAGTCATGGAAACAATACTGGTAATGATTACCATGTAAATCAGTGGTTCTCAACCTTCCTAATGCTGCGACCCTTTAATACTCCTATGTGGGCGTATCTGCATGTGGACAGACCCGCCTGGAGATGGATAGAGGAGCGGTGTCTCGGTTCCTAAGACCATCGGAAATATGTGTTTTCCAATGGTCTTAGGTGACCCCATCCGACCCCCAAAGGGGTCGCAACCCACAGGTTGAGAACCACTGATGTAAATGGAAACAATCGCTATAAAGAGAACGTTGTGAAATTACAAGCAAGAAACTCAGGTCTAAATACAAAATATGAAGAGACATCTTCCCTAACCTCTTCTAAAAAGGCTAGGGTTCCACTAGTGTGCAACACTGCAGATGATGTCAGGTTTTGTTTTTGTTTTGTTTTTTTGATGTATTGACTGGTTTTACTGATTTTATTTTTTTTTGGCAGGGGGGAGGATCTTCTTCCTTGTTCTGCTTTAAGAAAATCTGTTATAAAGGATGCCTCTTGGCGAGGGTTGGGAGGAAAAGTTTCAGGGCAAAATATAGATGATGTAAAAACAAAAGAGACTCAGAAAGATCTGGTTTTAATAATTTCATAAGAACTAAACATCTTTAATGGAAATTGGATGTGCTTTCACTTTTTAAATTTTATTTGGCCTTATAGCATAGTCACTTATATGTACATAAAAAACCAATTTGCTCCTTTGATATTAAAAAAATACAAAGAATATATAAGTGAATATAAAATATTTAAACGGCAACATAACTCAAAATGGTGAAAAAGTGGAAACACAGTCTATCTAAGCCTATGGATTTTGTAACTCATTTGAAAAACATGAGAATACTTCAGGATAATTATCTTACAATAAGGCAACAAATGGAAGGGAAAAGGTGTCTCTAGTGAATCAAATCCTAGTTAATTCCCCTTATACCTGTTTTTAACAGTGATCTGAGGCATCCTGCCCTTCTTACTACATAAAGGAGATGTGAGCAAGAGGCCTCTTCTATCGAGTATTGTCTAAAGTGTAAAGACAGGAACCCTCCTTCATAGTCTGCTTTTTATTCTCACACTGATGTGTCAAACACATGATGAACTCAGTCATTCATGGATTGCCTTTTTTGATCTGTCCTTAAGGGGGAAAAATGAGTTAACTGAACTGGACTGAATTGGCTTGGTAAAAAATAAAATGTCTTTATTTATCGAAGTGTGGCACCAATTTGTGATATCTTTCTCTTTGGCATGCTGTCCTCATGTCAGACAAGATATTGAATAACACAATCTGACTGCTCAACTGAGTTGCTGACAGGTTAAAAGAACGGTGTTTTTAAGAGTATATAGAATAAATTGTGAGGTACCAAAATACACAAATGTCATCTGCATTGAATTTTAGGATAATAAATTTAAATTTTGAAGTACTGAAGGATTCTTGCAAAAAAAGTTTAAATTAATAAAACATTCTGCAGCAAGCTGATGTTGAAATTATGACTGAAAACTTTCATAATTTCTATTGAAAAAATTATTTGATATTTAAAATTCTGAATATATAAATTATCTTGGAAATTTTTTTAAAACAGTGAGTCCTTAAATTGCCATTGTTTATACACTTTTTATGAATATAGAAAAATAGTTTTATGTGAGTAGGCCATATGAATCAGAGTCTTTATAAAGTATTAAAGAGAATCATGGGAGTAATAGCCAAAACATTACAATTATTATTCAAGATTTCCTAAAAATCTTTTATATAAAAGCTAAAAAGGGGATTAAGTTTTTAAAAGAAAGAACAAGTAAGTTGTTCTTTTACAGAATAAAAATCTATAAGAATTATTGATCTTTTACTAAATACACAGCATTTAGTGCTCTTCTACAACAGTTTTTAGAAATAACAAGTTTTCATCATAATCTAGATCACATACATATGAAGTACAGTACTGTTGCCATTAATAAAGCAATAGCTGTAATTAATAAATTAGCTCAACCTAATTAATTCTATTAGTTAATGCTATCTGTTAAAGTTTCTCATGTGAAACATCTCCCTGAACCAAAATTACATTCCTTAGCATCAGTTCTATGCACATTCCCAAATAGGGCATGAAAAATGTGTAATCAGGAGAAAATTATCACCTTTAACAAATCTCATGGAATGTGTCCACTTATTTACAGTGAATAGTTGCAGCTGTAAAGAACTGTGGTTTTGCCACAGTAACAATTACACTGATTGAAAATATATGACTTGATATGGAAATGTTTTACATGATTACACGTGTATAACCTATATCAGATTTCTTAGTGTCTCAAGGAGGGGAAGGGAAGGAAGAAATAGAATTTGAAATCCAAAACTTTTTTTTTTTAATGACCAATGGTAAAAAATTGTTTTTACATGTAATGGGGAAAAAATAAAATATTATTTTTAAAAAAAAAGAGTATCCAATATACAATAATAGTAGGTAACTCTAATGTTCCTTTCTCAAAGTTAATCGACAAATAAATCTAATGATAAACAAAAAAAGACACAGAACTGAACAAACTGGGAGAATGCAGGGCTGAAAGACTGAGCATCTTCTAAATTAAAACAATGAAGACTATACATATTTCTCAGCAGCACACAACACCTTTACAAAAAGAGGTCATGTACCAAGGTGCAGAATAATGTAAAAAAGCAAAGCAGAAATACTAAATCACATCTTTTACAGACATTTTTAAAATCATACTTGTGATTTCATCAGGGTAGATAGGGTGCTACAAGTGAGGAACTTCCTCTACCAATGCAGATCTGGCTTTTCCATAGAACTTATAGTTCTGGGGCACTGAGGAATTAAATAACTTGGTAAGTGTCACCCAGCTTGTGTCAGAGGTGGAACTTAAAGCTAGGTTTTCCTGACTTGGAAGCGGTCTTTTTATTCATGACACCAAAATAAAATGAAAATATTAATCAACACAGGGGACCCACGCAAAAGAAAGACTCCAAAGGAAACTTGAACTTTTCTGCTTTTCAGAACATGTTCCATTCCCTTCTGCAGTTTCTGGTGGGTCCAGAATATTTTTGTGTTATTTGAATTTCTTTTCCTTTACATTTCAAAGTCTTTCTTCTGTTAACTTGCAGAATTTGCTGTTTGTCACTGGTATATATTAACCACTATCTGTCTGGGGAGTTTGAAGCATAGTTTTGTTGCTGCTCTTTTTCCTACTGGCAGTCTGTGGATTCTTTCATTGTTGCTTTTCATCCCCTCCCTCATCACCACCACCCCCAGTATGGAGAAAGTCTGGACAGTTTTCTTATATTATTTCTTGCATTATGTATTCAGTTTGGGGTTTTTTTTTTGACTTGTCATATTCCTCTCAGAGGCCCATGATCTTTAAGTTACCTCTATCCATTCTGTCTTCAAGGTTAATGTTTTATGCTTGCCTAAAGAATATGCATTCTTTTAGTTATTGCTTTTTGCTTCTCTAGCATATCTGTATTCTCAATTTGTTGTTTTCATTTGTTTCTTTGCAGGGACTTAAATTTTCTATGCTGATGATCATCTCTGTGCAGGTCCTAAGTTCTGCCATTTTGATTTCATCTAAATTCTCTCAAAATTACTGATTTGTCTCTTGAACCATTCTAGAACATTCTGCTACAGTTTCATGCTTTCTTAGGAACCCAGTTCTATGTTTTATCATGTATTGATTTAATCTCCTTTCTCTTACTATACTTAGAGATGTCTGTAATCTTCTAGATGTTGTGGTACCATCTTTCTGATTTTAGTATCTAACTTGTTGATTTATCTGAGTTTTCATCCTTCTGAAGACTTTGGCGATTTGGGGCTTTTCCCCCTTATATTCTTCTCTTGAATTACTTTCTGACCCCTATTCCCAGAGTTGAACCTCAAAGTTATCTCAATCCTAATCCCACTTTGCGGAATTCATTTATTTATCAGCCATAGTTCCTCCCCCCAAATAACTTCTGGGAAGACAGTACTGACCCCAGCTAACTGCCAGTCCATCTTCTTTCAGACATGGTACAACCCACACATGGGTAGCCTATTCTAGTCACCTCAATTCTTTAGTTCAATGAGTGCAGCTGCCCCAGGCAGAGCATGGTCCCACCCACTATACTTCCCCCTGTTCTGTAAGTAACTAGAAGAGTTGTGATCTAATTGTTGGAAAAGAATACTGGGGTAAGGGAAGTGACAAGGGATACAAGGCAGACTTCAGCAGCAGCAGGACCATTACTAAGTGGATCCAGGAAGACAAGCTGGTAGGTTGTGTAATACATACCCTGCCATGGCAAGGAGGTGAAGAGGATGCTGAGCATTTATGTTAGAAATTAGCACTCTTCACTGCTAAATAATAAGGTATTAACTTGATGGGCTTCTTGGTTTCTTTACCTGCAGAACACTTTACCTAAGGCAGCCAGTGGTACCAACTAGCCAGTCGGGCCTAGAATCAGAAAGATCCAAGTTCAAATCTGGATTCATTCACTTATTGGCTGCATGTATGACACTGGGCAAGTCACTTAACCTCAATTTCCTCAATTATAAAAAGGGAAGAATAATAACACCTACCTCACGGGGTTGTGAGGATCAAATAAGATTTTTTTAAAAAGTACTCAGAACAGCATCTGGCATACATTAGGCAATATATACATGCTTATTCCTTTCCCCCTTTCTCCTCTCCCTCTAGCATATCTTTCCTCTTGATTTTTTTTTTTTTTGCAGAGTTCATGAGGACTGGAGAAAAATCTACTGTTCCATCTTGCTAGTCATGTGACCCATCTCCTAGATGGAAAAATTAACCTTGAATAAATTATAGAACAACTCACAGAAACAGTGGCTAATAACTAAAAAACAATGAAAACAATAAACAATATATTAAAATTTCAGCTAAACTGTTAACAGAAGAAAAATTATATCCCTCAGAAGGTGTATTCTAGTGACAGCTAAGCTGCATAATGGGTTAGACTTGGAATTCAAATTCTGTTTTAGACCATTCTCAGCTAAATGACCCTGAGCAAATCATTACACTTCTTTCAGCTTCAGTTTTCTCATCTGTAAAATGAGGTTAACACCCTTTACCTCACATTGTGGATGTGAGGATGAAATGAGAACATGTAAAGAAAGCACTTGAAACCTTCATGGTGCTATATAAATGCTAATTATTATTATTATACATTAAACAAAACAGAAAGAGAAGCTTTCTGAATTGAACAGAAAGAGAAGCTTTCTGAATTGAATAAAAATTTTGAAACCCAACAAACTCAAAATAAACACAGAAGAGAAAATCTTGAAAATTGAAAGAAAAATAGATAAATTGGACATGAAAAAAAACCTGACATTAAACACTCAAATTAAGAGAACAAACATAGAGATCTTAAATATTCCAATATCAAGAAAGGAATCAGAATTGGTTACAAAATAGTCACTAGGGGTTGGGGACAAGGGAAGGAGTTGGCACAGGGAGAGAATTTCTATGCAAATGGATTTGTAGTAGAATCCTATCAAATTTTAAAAAGACAATCAGCACATATGTGTTGTTCAGTCACTTTCACTCCTGCCCAATTCTTCATAACCTCATTTGGGGCTTTTTTGTTCAAACTCTTTTTACAGATGAGGAAACAGAAGGAAACAGGGTTAAAACAACTTGCCCAGGGTCACACAGCCAGTAAGTCTCTGAGGCCAGATCTGAACTCAGGAAGATAAGTCTTCCTGACTCCAGACCTGGCACCCTTTCCAATGCAACATCTAAGTGCCCTAATACACATATGCCACACAAATTATTCTCAAAAACTGAGAAAAAAAGAGAACATTCTACTGGTCTCTTTTTAAGCAATAAATATAGTTCCAATAACATAAAGGAAAGGAAACATAAAGCAAAGAAAGGAAAGATAAATATTAATGAATCTGATTAAAAACTTTTAAATAAAACTCTCAAAAAAACTAAATATATAACCAAAAACTCCTTTACTACGATCAACCTGGATTTGTATCAGGGTTATACAAGTTCAATATTACTAAAAACAATTCAAATTTAAAACAAAAACATAAGAAACAGAACATCAATAGCTACAGAAAAAGCTTGACAAAATATATCACTCACTTATGCTTAAAAAAAATCTTACATAACATAAGCACAAAAGCACCTTTTTGAATATGATAATTTCCATCAAAAATCAAAGGTTAGTATTTTTTTAATAAGGGAAAAGTAATGAAGTTTCTCCAGTAAGTTCAGGAATAAAGCAAGAACTGCTCTTTTCTCTGTCGATATAATTCTAAAAATGTTAATAAGATAAGAAAAAGAAATTAAAGCTATACCCCTATGTACGTCTAATCAAAGAGGAGTCAAAAGTATAACGTTTGGCTGATAACATGGTTTTCATAGGATGGTATTAGAAAATTCTAGGGAATTAACAATTAATAACTGCAGAACAGTAACATAAGCCAACAAAAATCAACAGGATTTCAAATAGAAACAACAAAATCCAGAAGAGGATAGAAAGGAAAATCCTATTCAAAGTAACTACCAAAAATATCTAGGCATCAATCTACCAAAGCAAATTTAATGCCTTTTATATACAATTAAAAGCTGTTTCTCAAAGAAATAGATCAACACAAATAACTGGGAGACATATTTAATAATCATCACAAGGACATGTCAACATAATAAAAATGACAGTGCTACCTAGATAAATTTAGAAATTTGGCATTATACCACTCAAACTAACCAGGAAATAAATTATAGGAGCAGATAATAGAATTTACTTGAAGGAAAAAAAAACTAGAATATTGAGAGAAAGAATGAAAAAGGGAGAGGGACTGAAGACTCAGCATTCACAAATTCAAAGCAGACATGATCAAAACTATTTGGCAATGAGTACAAAAAAAAAATTAATGAATCAAGACAGGTAAGGAAAAAGGAGAAATAATTTAAACTCTATAACCTAATATTTAATAAACCAGAAGACATATTACCTAGGAAAGAACTCTATATGACAAGAACTTCAAGGAAACTGGAGAGCAATCTGGCAGAAATTAGATCTAAGCCAAAATCTTATACCATATACTTTATCAAAAAACTCAAAATTGATATGACCTACACACACACACACATACACACACACACAGATAATATAAATTACATGAAAGCAAAAGGCTTTTGCACAAACAAAATTAATGTGACAAAAGAAAGGAAGCAGCAAACTGGAAAATCTTTGAATCTAATCTCTGACAATGGTCTGATACAGAAAACATGCAGGTAATTAGCAAGAATACATAAAATCTTGAGCTATTCTTAAGCAGTTATTTGTTTTTGCTTAGCTAACTTTTCAGTGCTGTTTACCTCCTGATGATCCCATTTGGAGTTTTCTAGGCAAAGATACACTGTGGTTTGCCATTTCCTTCTCTGGCTCATTTTACAGATGAGGAAACTAAGGCAAACAAGGTTTGACTTCCCCAGGGTAACACAATTAGTAAGTGTCTAAGGCCAGATTTGAAATCTTCATGACTCTAGGCCCAGCATTCTATTCACTTCACTACCTAGCTGCCACCCTTAAGCAGATAAGGGGCCAAAGAACATGAATAGTATAAAAAAAATTGTAAACTATTAACAATCATATTAAAGAGTGCTCCAAATCGCCAATAACAGAGAAATGCAAATCAAAACAACTTTGAGGTTCCAACTCACAGTAACAAATTAGCAAAAAGGATGAGAAAATATATGATTAGTCAATTCCTTAGAGGTTATGGAAAAGACAAGCACACTATACATTAGTGGTGGAAGTGTGAATTAGGCAAAGGATTCTAGAAAATAATTTAAAATTATTTTAAGAAAGTAATTATGCCCATATGCTTCTACACAGAGATTCTACTGTGAGGCTTGTAGCACTCCAAAAAAATTCAAGGATAAACAGAAATATTTATTATATATCCAAAATATTTACAGCAGCACTTTTTGTAGTGAAGAGGAAGTACATTTCAGGAATGTGGGAATGGGAGATAAAAGATGGTATGTTATATATGATGAACAGAGAAGGTTAGTTTAGATGGATCACAGGAGTGAGAAGTAATATGAATGCTATAAAGATAAAATGGGCCAGGTTATATATGGCTTCAAAAGCTAAAAAGAGTTTATATTTTACCCTAGATATAACATGAAGTCACTGGAGTTGATGGTGTAAGATAATTATCTGGTCAGATCTGAACTTAAGGAAAATTATTTTAGTAGCAGTGTTGATAATAGATTGATAATTGTGAGGGACAAAACAGGAATTAGGAAGCTGTTGCAATAATCTAGGAGAGAGGTGACAAGGACTTAACAAAAGTGTTAGTTGTGTGAGTAAAAAGAAAGGATCAGATTTTAAAGATGCAGCACTGAAGGTAAAAACAGAAAGATTTGGCAAATGACTATAGATGAGGGTGAAGGAGAGTGAGGAGTTGAAGATAATACTAAAGAAAGACATAAGGACAGCAGAGCCTTTGATAGGAATAGAGAATTTTGAAAGTGAGGAAGATTTGAGGTGGGAGAGGGAATAATTAATGATTTCAGTTGCTTTCCCACAAATCCCAACCTCGAAGTAAACCACTGTAGTACTTGGAGTAAAAACCTGGGTTCCTGAAACTAGAGAGAGAGGCAAGTCACTTCTGTTCTCTGAGTCTTACTTGTAAAAAAAAAATGTGACAAGAAAAGGGATGTTTTTAAGATGACTAATCAAGATGTGGAGCCCAGTTCCCTCTTTTATCTTGAAATAGTGAGAAATGTGTCAAAGGGGTAAACAAAAAATAAAAACAAAAAAGAATTCGGTCCAAGAAAAAACACACCGAAAAATCAGAAGAGATGGATAAAAATGAAAAAAAAAAAATGAACAAATAATTAAAAAGGTAAAAAAAAAAAAAAAGTGAAAATGTCAGATAGCAAACAAATTATTATCACAGGAGAAACTGGAAAACCTAAAGAATCATTCAGAAAAACCCTCAAAAAATTAAAGAAATAAGAACGGCAATCAGAATCAAAATTGGACTACCTAAAACAATGGTTTTACTAGGTATGCCCTAAAGTTTTCTTCTTAAATTCTCAAAGATAAAATCTGTTCCAATCTCAACTTTATATGACTTTTTTCTTTTGAGAAACAGGCTATGATTGATTAGATAAAAGATGAACAATAATTCACATAAAACTTCACAGTTTGTAAAAGACTTTCCAGGCACCAGGTAGGTGGTATGTGGATAGAACACTGGGCCTAGAGTGAGAACCTGAATTCAAATCCAGCCTCAGACACACACGAGCTGTGTGACCCTGGGCAAATCATTTTACTCCTATTTGCCTCAGTACTTCATCTGAAATGGCAAACCACCCAGTAGTTTTGCCAAGAAACCCCCAGAGACAAGTCCATGGGGTCACGAAGAGTCTGATAGGAGACCAAACAACAACAACAAAGATTTTCTTGAGTTCAATGGTAGTTATAATATGTATGATTATTCTTTATTTTAAGATAAAGAATCTAAGGTTCAGAAAGTGTCATTATCACAAAATTATTAACTGCCTGGGGCAGTATACAAAAACACAGGTCTCCCAAAAGCAAGCTCAATGCTAGACAAGCAGCATGTTATCAAACAAAAAAAAGGGACAGAGCGTATCATATTGTTGTTGTGTGTCCTTCATTTTCATTAGAGGACTAATGACATCATGGAAATCTTGATTTGCATGTGATTTGGATTTAAGCCTCACTCTTTCTTCCAGAGTCCTCTAAGTCAAGTGGCAAGAAAAATCAAAATGATTAGCAATTGCCCTGGATGCAGTGGATGACTTTGGCATCTCTGATGTCTGACCAAGCTCTGTAGGCTCCACAGTGCCTGCCTTCAGTTACCTTCATGGCCTTTGGAACAAAAGTGTTTTCACCTACCTATCCTGCTGGGAGAAGTCTTCACATCTCCCCAACACATTGACAGATTTGAAGCCCATCGGTTACTCTCAACTTGGTGACTGAGACGGCATTACCAGGGTGTGGCCCCTGTGCAAGTTAGAGCCTCTTGGGGATACAGGTGAGTGCTGGGTGACCAGATGGACACCAAAGATAGATGAGAAGCCCTTTAAAGAGCTCAGCAAGCCCTCACGGCAAAAGAACTAGTCCTCTCTTAATACTCCATGTATCATGGAATAGCAGAAGGAAGTAAGAAATTTAAACTTGATGCTATATCAATGGAATATTCTTCAGGGGTTTTTTGTTCATTTGTTTGTCTGGTTTAGGGTTTATTTGTTTTTTTTAGTTGGAAAAAAGGAGTATATGGGTGTTCAGGGAAAGTTCACTATTTTAACTTTTATAAAAATTAAGCAATGAATTAAAGGTTCTACAACAAATATATACATAAACATATATGTATATATGTGTGTGCACAGACATATATACACAAACACAAATTAGAGAACGTCAGTATATTATTAACCTTAGAGAATTTTAGAGATATAATCTCTATCATGTTTTTCTTTCTTTTTTTAAGAGAAGACTTAAGTACCATCCCAAATTAATGGTGTTATATAAAACATTGTGCTCATTTCCCTTGGGTTTGTGTGTGTACAATGAATCCAAAAGGATGACAAAATAGAATATAATATATAAAAGCCCTTAGGGAAAACAGTAATTACTCGTTAATATTCTCATAGGAAAAAAAACCCCAGCCCTACAGTCTTGCTTTATGAGATCTCACTGGCAAGACAATTAAAACTTGTGGTCAGTAACAGTAAAAATAATGGGCAATAGATTCAGAACTGTAGACCTTTATAATCTTCTACAGCAATGAATACCGATACAAACAGTAAAATGAAACAAATTAAGAAACCTGTGAAAGAACTGTTTCTTCAAAAATACATAGCTTTGAGATTATCAATATTTTTTCCATTTACTATCAAAAAGGAAAAAAATTTATATAGTTTAATCATATTACTAAGATAACAAGAAAACCTATCAGGTATAATCCCAAATGATCTGAAAAGTTTAGTAGTTTAAACAGTACTGAGAGCCAAGGGATTAGTTCATCATGATGTAAAATTCTAGACCTATGAAATTTCTGTTAGCAGTGAATTTATTGCTTTGTGTGATATCACATGCTCCTCAGTGTAATACATATTATAGAGTGGTTCTTTTTTTGTTCTAACAAACTTAATGGAAATTATTTGCCACAGAAAATGACAACCTACAACAGAATATTACTTTTGACACTTTTTTTCCTACAGGTAATTTCACTGATTTGTTTTAGAAAGAGTCTTGTGACATACAGATATGAACTTATTAACAAGATAGCTGTGTTCTTGAAAAGTGTACTGTAAATTTCTTTTATACAAATAACTAGAGGGGGCATGCTTAACTAAACAAAGGGCAGAGGTAATTTAAACTGATTATTTTGGCAATGCAAAATTGAAAAGCTTCTCTACAGATAAAATTAAGGCACCTAGGATAAATGGGTAAAAAAAATCTTTGGATCAAATTTCTGATAAGCAATTTTTTTTAAACAAAGATGTATAAAGAGTTAACAGACTCGTGTAGACTAAAACATTCCTCTGTAGATAACAGTTCTAAACTTTTAGTATTCTAAATTCTTAGTAATCTGAGCTATACTACCTAGATAACCTTATCTTTACCATTCCCAAGTACATTTTCTCATTTTGGTTCTCTTGCTTAGAAGAGAACTCTCCTGTGCCCTCCTTTCCTCTTCTCCAAATCCTATACATTCTCCAAGGTCCAGGAGGGGGTGGTCCAGCAGTCCTTTGACTAAATTCAAACTTCACAAAACAAATCCCTTTAATAAAAGGATTTGTTCTATAAAACTAGGACTCAGTCAAAAGGCCACACTCAAGCACTTAGGAGGCCACATATAGCCTCAAAGCAGCAGGATAGAGAAATTTAAGAATCATCAGTATTGAGATAATTAAATACATGACAGTTGAGGAAATCATCAAGTTCAAATTAAGTGGCATAGAATAAGAGAAGAGGAACCAGGATATGGCCCTGTGTCACAGCCACAGTTAGTGGTTGTGTCCTGGATGACAATCCAGCAAAAGAGATTAAAGTAAGGTGTGGTCTGATAGGCAAGAAGAAAACCAGGAAAGAGTGGTATTGCAAAAAAACCTAGGAAGAAGAAAGTACCAAGAAAAAGAGGGTGATCAACAGCATCAAAAGTTGCAGAGAGGGCTAACTGAAGGAGGATTTAAAATAATTCAAAAATCACTGACATTCTGGAGAGAGGAAGTATGGTGGAAAGATGATGTCAGAAGCTGGGCTGTAAGGGGTTAAGAAGAAAGTAAGAAAGTGGAGACACCAATTATAGATGGCCTTTTCAAGGAGTTTGGTCACAAAGGCAGAAGAGATATAGGATGATAGTGGGGACAGAATGATTAAGTCAAGGCTTTTTAAGGATGGGGAAACATGGACATGTTTGCAGGCAGAAGGGAAAAAAACCACTAGACAAGGAGAAACTGAAGATAAGTAGATAAGTGATAGAGTGAGAATGCGGGGGGGGGGGGGGGGGAAGGCAGTCTGTTTAAGAATATAGGATGGAATAAGATCATCTGTTCAGGTAGAAGAGTAAGGCTACTTTTCTGTGTGAGCCAGGATGTGGGGGAAATAGTGGCAGGAGACAACATGGGATGAGGAAGATGGCTCCCATCTTTTCTGTAAAATATGAGGTAAGGTTCTAAGGGGTGGGAGTAGGGAGAAGACAAAGTCATGTCAGATTTAGGAGGGATAAAAAAGTTGACAAGAGTTGCTGTGGAGAGTGACTTGGTAAGTGAGGAGCAAAAGGACTGTCTAAGCAGCAGTGAAGGCACTAACTACTCAGGTTATATAACATTAATTTGTAGTGGACCAAGGCAGAATACCGGAATGCTAAAATAGGAAATTAAAAGATAATTGGAATAATGGGCAAATTTGGCTTGGAGAACAAAATGACATGGCAGAAACTATTTAATAAGAGTTCTATCAAGATAACTCACTGGTCATGGCAAACACTTTTTTTTCAACAACCCAGATGGTCATCATCAAAATCATACTAACTATCCATTTTTGCAGCCAAAAGTGAAGGTCTATACAATGGCTAAAAGAAGACCTGGGGCTGGCTGTGGCTCTGATCATAAGCTTCTTTTTACAAAATTCAGACTTAAACTGAAGGAAGCAGAGAAGCCATCAGACCATAAGTATGACCTACATAAATTCCTTATCAATATGAAGTGGAAGTGATGAATAGATTTAAGGAATTAAATCTGTTAGAAAAGAGTACCTAAAGAACTATGACCAGATTCCTAATACTGCATAGGAGGCAGCAACAAATAACATTCCAAACAAAATGAAGAGCAAGAAAGCCAAACGCCCATCGGATCAGGGCATCTGATCAAGGGAAGAAGAAAGGGGAATGACACACCCAACTGAGTGAGAATGCCAAAGAACAGCAAGGAGGGATGAGGTTTTCTTAAATGAGCAAGCAAAGGAGTAAGACAATGGAATGGGAAAGATGAGATCTCTTCAAAATTAGAGATCACAAGGGAATGTTTCATGCAAAAATGAACATGATAGAAGACAAAAATTACTTAACAGAAGTAGAGGAGATTAATAAGAGGTGGCAAAAATATACACGACTATACAAGAAAGATCTTAATATCAACCAATACCCAAAACTGGTGTGGTCACAAGCTCATATGGGGTCATGAAAAATCTGACAACAGTAAAAAGTTTCTGAACACACAACCAAAACTTAATTAAAAATCAAACGTGTAATGAATCTGAGGTGTTTCTGGCAGCACTTGCCCGTGTTGCATCACACAACTTCACTGCAGTTTTGGCTCTGAACACAAAGCATATGTACTGTGCGTGGCACATGCCCTGAGGCCACACAACACCAACAAACACCACCAAAACATGAAAAGGGGTCTGGAGTGGAAAAGTTTAAGAAGCCCCGATCTAGAACCACATATCCTGGAGAATGAAGTATAGTGTGCCTTAGGAAGCACAGCTAATAAGGCTAGTAGAGGTGAAGGAATTCCAGCTAAGCTACTTAAAACCCTAAAAATGATGCTAATAAAGTGCTGTGAACAATCTGCTAGCAAATTTTAACAATGGCCATTGGACTGGAAAAGATCAGTTTACATCCCAAATCCTAAAAACGGGCAATACCAAAGAATGTTCAAATTACCAAACAGTGCACTCATTTCACATGCCAGCAAGGTAATGCTTAGGATTCTCCAAGATAGGCTTCAGCAATATGTGGACCAAGAATTACCAGAAGTGCAGGAAAGTTTTTGAAAGAGGCAGAGGAACTAGAGACCAAATTGCCTACATTTACTGGATTGTGGAAAAAGCATCGGGGTTCCAGAAAAACATCAACTTCTACTTCATTCACTATACCTCTGACTATGTGGATCACAACAAAATGTGGAGTACCAGACCACCTTACCTGTTCTCCTGAGGAACCTGTATGCTGGTCAAGAAGCAACAATTAGAACCAAACATGGAACAACTGATTGGCTTAAGACTGGGAAAGGAGTACAAAGGCTGTATATATTGTCACCTTCCTTAACTTACATGTAGAGTACTTTATGTGAAATGCCAGGTTGGAGGAATCAAAAGCTGGAATTAAGGTTGCCAGAAGAAATATCAGCAATGTCATACATAAAGATGACACCACTCTAATGGCTGAAAGTGAAGGAGAATTGAGAAGCCTCTCGATGAGGATAAAAGAGGAGATGGTAAAAGTTAGCTTGAAGTTTAACATTAAATAAACTAAGATCATGGCAACTTGTCCCATCACTTTCTGGCAAACAGAGGGAGAAGAAATGGAAGCACTCTCAGATTTCATATTCTTGTACTTAAAGATCACTGTAAGACAGCAACTGCAGCCATGAAAGACGCCTGTGCCTTGGAAAGAAAGCTATGGCAAATCTGGACAGCATACTAAAAAGTAGAGACATCACCTTGCCAGTAACATATGACTATAAGAGTTGGACTATAAGGAAAAAGGAACACTGTAGAATCAATGTTTTTGAATTGTGGTACTGGAGAAGACTCTGAAGAATCGCCTGGACAGCAAGAAGATGCTATCAGTCAATACTTATAGAAATTAATTCAGACTACTCACTGAAAGGATAAATACTGAAGGTTAAATATTTTGGTCACATGATGAGAAGACAAGGCTCATTGGAAAAGACCTTGATGTTAGGAAAGACTGAAAGCAAAAGGAGAAGAGGATGACAGAGAATGAGATAGATAATGTCACAGAAGCAACAAACATGAGATTAGATCAATTTCAGGGACAGTGGAGGATAGTCTGGTGTGCTGGGATCCATGGGGTCACAAAAAAAGTTGGATACAACTTAATAAATAAACAACAATTGCTTGTTATGTTGCTAAAAGAATGGGAGTAAAGAAAGTAGAAACATCTAAGGCCAATCTTCCCTTCCCACCACTACTCTCCAGTCCATTCTACAGTCCATCTCATTTATTCATCTTTTCCCCACCACATGCTCTAAAAGAAGCTCTGTCCTGCTTTCAATGGAGACTTCATCCCAATTCCTATAATGCAACATCCAGGAAATTCACTGGTTCTCAGTGTTCTTGGAAGATCTATAAAGAACACTTTTAGGGAGCAGAACCAGGAGAACGTTGTACACAATAACAGCCACAGTGAGGACTGATTTTGATAGACTTAGCCCTTCTCAGCAATGCAAGGACTTAAAACAATTCCAAAGAACACACCATGGAAAATGTCAGACACATCCAGAGAAAGAACTTGGAGTCAGAATGCAGAACAAAACAGACTATTGTCTTTTTTGTTTTATTTTGGTTTTTTTTCTTTCTCATGGTTTTTCTCTTTCATTATAATTCTTCTATGCAACTTACTAATATAAAAATATATTTAATAGAAATGCATGTATAGAGCCCGTATCAGACTGCAAGACGTCTTGGAGAGAGCAGGAAGGGATGGGGAGAAAATTTAAAACTTATGGAAGTGATTGTTGAAAACTAAAAATAAATAATTTAATAAAAAAAGAATGCTTTTATCTCATTTTTCTAACTGTTCTTGCTAGCAGCAAAAAACTTTGAAATACATTCCCCAACTGATAAATGGTCAAAGGATAGGAACAGGCAATTTTCAGAGGAAGAAATTAAAGGTATCTATAAGCATATGAAAAAATGCTCTAAATTACCACTGATTTAGAGAAATGCAAATCAAAACAACTCTTGAGGTACCACATCACACCTATCAGATTGGCTAATGTGACAAAACATTAAAATGATTAATGCTGGAGAAGATATGGTAAAGTTGGAACACTAATTCATTGTTGGAGTTGTGAACTGATTCAAACATTCTGGAGAGCAATTTGGAACTATGCCCAAAGGACTATAAAAATGTGCATGCCCTTTGACGCAGCAATTCCATTTCTAGGACTGCCACATGAACAAAAATATTTATAGCAGCTCTTTTCGTGATGGCCAAGAACTGGAAACCGAGAGAATACCCATCAATTGGGGAATGGCTGAACAAGTTGTGGTATATGAGTGTAATGGAATACTACTGTGCTGTAAGAAATGATGAGCGGGTGGACTTCAGAAAAACCTGGGAAGATTTATATGAACTGATGCTGAGCTAAGTGAGCAGAACCAAGAGAACATGGTACACAATAACAGCCACAGTGTGCGATGACTGACTGATAGACTCAGCCCTTCTCAGCAATGCAAGGATCTAAAATAATTCCAAAGAACTAGTGATGGAAAATGCTATCCACATCCAGAGGAAGAACCATGGAGTCTGAATACAGAGTGAAGAAGACTATATTCTTTTCCCCCCCTTTCTCAAGGTTCCTTACATTTGTTCTAATTCTTCTATACAACATGACTAATGTGAAGATGGATTTAGTAGAAATGTGTATGTAGAACCTATATCAGATTACATGTCACCTTGGGGAGGGGAAGGAGGGAAGGGAAAAAAATTTAAAACTTATGGAAGTGAATGCTGAAAACTAAAAATAAACTTTAAAAAAAAGCAACCTTGAAATACCCCAAGAGGTGTGTATTCGCTTCCAGAACAAGAAGATAGAAGACAAACTTTGAAGACTTGCCTTGTTTAGCAATCAGGCAGAGATGGAAAGACACTCTGGTCAGAAGCAACAGGTGACAACAGTTCAGAAAGAACTAGCAGCTTAATATCTGTGTTCCTTGGGGCAGGTGTAATGTTAATAAGCCCAGGCCCAGTTGACTGTAGTGATGGAGCCTGGTTCACAGTGGGCTTGAGTTACACGGAGCCCATGGTGGGAGGAGTTTGCCAAACAGGTGGAACAGGAAGAGAGAGTGAGACAAAGCTGAGAGAAAAAGCAAGGTAGAGTTGAGGTAAACAGGTTAACGTGAGTGAGAGAGGGAGCAGTTTTGCCTTAGGAGAGCTTGTTTGTGGAGAGGCCTAATGGAGTAAAGTCTCGGGGATATCAGTGCTCCCTGGATTGGTGATATGTGTAAGTTTCTTTGTTACCATGGTGGAATTGGCTTTCTGGTATCTGAATATTTTGGTTTTGCCTTTGAGGAAGAAAGTTATTTATATTTTGTGAATTTACCCTGAAAATACACATGTATATTCATAGCAGCTGCTATGAGTATGGCACTGGCAATATGGGGGGGGAAGAAGGGGAAAGAGGGAACTGGACAGAAATGAAAAGGTTCTGGTAGCTTCTTCAACAAACATTCATTAAGCAACCTACTACGAACTGTATTAGAAGGCATAGCTAGGGCCTCATAACTCCTCACCTACGCTTCCTCACTCCGTCCATGCCCCACCCCCCACTCTAGAGTCAAACTTCTCTATGTATGATTCCATATAAACAGAATATTTCCGTTTCTCCAGCTTCTCCATTTTAGCATACATTTGTCTGATATCACATGTAAGACATTGTGCTAGGCACTAGGGAAACAAAACCAAAATCAAATAGTTCATCTACTCAGACTTTTCATTCTATTGGGAGTGGGGAGATGAGAAGGGGATTAAAAAAAGGAGCACAGATAAGCTAGTCTGGAGGACTTGAGTTCAAATTTGACCTCAGACACTTAACACGTACTAGCTGTGTGACCTTGGGCAAGTCACTTAACCCCAATTGCCCTGCCCTCCCACCTCCAAAAAAAAAAAAAGTGAAATTCCATACCGGGTTCCTTTAAATAATGCATTTACGACACATGTGTATACCAAAATTTAATTTACCACAAATTTTCAGTAACAGTTCAACCAGGGAAAGTAAGGAAAACTTGTGATTTTAAATATGAAAGCATACATATTGTTAAACAAAAGCCAAATCAAGAATCTCTTAGGTGTTAATTCTTAATGCATGTTGAATTCTCTTAGAAAGTATATCATAACAAATTTCATAAGGAAAATATTTATTTTTCAAACTCAAGCCTTTGGCCCACCATAAAAGTGCTTTGCTCTACTTATTACAAAGATACACAAATATAAAGATGAGTAAAATGAATGTCTCTTCTTTTTCCTTCAGGAACTCAAAGTGATGCAACTGTATGTTTATGAATGTGTGTATAAGAACAGGCTCAAGAAAGAATCTTGAGAATCATGCTTACAGCCTGCTAACTCTTGCTTTGAATTTTGATGGTAATTTTGATAAGGCCTTAAGAAGACTCCCTTGATATTTCTTTATGCTTCTATAAGAATAGTGATTTTATTCACTTCCTCCAATAATACATAAATGAAAAGTTAACAGCTTAATAGCTGCCCATACCTGGTGAACATTAATGAGACTATTTATGGCCTATTCTTTAAATAGGAAAGCATGCATTCAGTAATGAAATTCCAGAACAGCAAGAAGACAAACAGGCAGCAAGCATTTATTAAGCACTTACCATATGCCAGGAAACTACCATGTGCACTAAGAAATGGCAACACAAATATAAGCAAAAAGTCAGTCTCAGTCTCTGCTCTCAAAAAGTTTTATTCCAATGGAGGAAGGCAACACATAAAAAGGAGCTAATGAAGAGGGAATAGGGGAGTTTAGGGGAATAAAGTATCTGCACAGGGGGCATGTGGGAAAGTCCCCCCAAAATAAAAATGATTGTCTCTCTGAAAAATTTGGTGCAATATGTCAACTTTATGAAATACAACTTGTCTCTTAAGTCTTCTCCAACTCTAAAAAAATCTGTGGCCCTTGTGCAAACACAGTAAACTTGGTTAGCCAGTAATAGTAATAGCTAATAGGCATAGAGTGTTTTAAGGCTGGCAAGGTGCTTCACATATATTATCTCACTTGATCATCACAACTTCTCTGAGGTAGCTGCTATTATCATCCCCATCTTACAGATGTGGAAACTAAGACTAAGAAAAGTTTTAAGTAACTTGCCCAGTGTCAAGTGATTGTCTGAGTCAGGATTCAAATTCAGGTCTTGCTGAATCCAAGTTCAGCACTCTATCCACTACACCATCTAGCGTCCTGAGTATATTCTATTCAACAGAATTATTCATTGGCATCACAACCCCCAGATATAAAATCTGGACATATCTTCAAAATAAAAAAAAAAAATGATAAAAATATGGACTATGTGTTTCAGTTTTGAATGCATTTTATAGTACTTTGATTTTTAAAGGGCAATATCATAAAGATATATGTATATAGCAGCTGTCTATTAATGTATTTAATTAAATCAAAAGATCCCATTCACCAACTATGCTAGATTAAAAAAAAAAACTTGTTACCCTATTTGTACAATATGATAATTGCTTCCACAATTGCCTAAAGGAACAAATATAGCTAAAAACTTGCTTGAGAGTAAGTAGCAAGGAGAAAGAGAGGGCAAAGTTCCATAGCTTCCTGAGTAAAAACTGATACAAAGTTAATGAACTGTTTGTAAAATATAAATGTATATAATACCAAAACATTTATAAAAGACTAATATAACATTTATGTTAGGTTGGGAATGAGTCTTCAACAATTAAGTTCATGATTTTTGTGACCTATATGGTTGAGCTTTGAATGCATTTTTTTTAGTAAAGAAATGATGATATGGTGGTTTGGGTTGTAATCTGTACTCATACACTAAGTAGTCATGCCAAAAGTATCAAGATATATTTCACCAAATACAGAAAGTAACTCCAAAATCAATTATTATATTTACTCTATAATGTCAAAGGATAACCAAAGGGAAAATACAAAAATTTCTATTCCTCTTAAAATTAGATAAATTCAAGTTACAACTTTATATTAATAGTTGTCAAATTTTATTATTAATCTGAAGTACAATCATCATCAATAACAAAACATAAACCAAACCAAAAAGGTCATCCCTGTACAAGATTTTAATAAACCTTATGAGCTCAAAACAAAACAGGCATTCAGTCAAAAAGCATTAATTATGCATCTACTATGTGCCGGGCACTCTGTTAAGCCCTAGAGATACAAAAAGAGATAAAACTGATGATCCCTGCTATCAAGGCCCCACAGTCTAATGGAAGAAACAACATGCAAATAATTACTCACAAACAAAATACAGACAAGACAAACTGGAGATAATCAATAAAGAGAAGCACCAGCATAAAGGGGGATAAATCAGGAAAAGACTCTTACGGGACTTGAAGGAAGCCAGGGAAGTTAGGAGGCAGAGCTGAGGAGGGGCAGAAAGAGAAAATTCTAAGAGTTGAGAGATGAAATATTATCTGGTGCCAGAAACAGCAAGGAGGCCAATGTCATGGGATCAAAGAGTATGGTATGGGTAGCTAAGGAATAAAAAGACTAGAAAGGTAGGCGGGGACTAGATTATGAAGAGCTTTAAAAGCCAAAATGAGGATCTTATGTTTGATCCCCAGGCATTAAGAAGCCAGTGAGGTAGGCTGAATGGGGGTAAAGGGGAGAAGTGGAGGGCTGGGGGGTGTGTGTGGGGGTGTCTGTGTGTGAGAGAGAGAGAGACAGAGACAGAGAGACAGAGAGATGATAAAACTTGTGCATCCTAAAGATCAATTTGAAAGCTTAGTGGAGGGAGGACTGGAGTGGGTAGAAACTTCAGACAGGGAGACCAATTAGCAGGATATTCAGTCAGTCAATAAACATTTATCAAGTGCCTGCTATGTGCCAGAAACTATGCTAAGCACTGGGGATACAAAGAAAGGCAAAATACAGTCTCTGTTGTCAAGTGGATCACAGTCTAATTGGGGAGACAACATGTAAACAACTATGTACAAGTGAGATTTACAAGCACAAGGGTATAAGGTTAAAGAGGATTTGATGACCTTCACATTTTAAGTCGTTTCTCAAAAGGTTTTCTAAAAGTTACCTTTGGCGGGGCAGAGCCAAGACAGCAGAGTAAGAGCAGGAACTTAGCTAAACTCCAAGAATTCTGTGAGTAACCTCTAAAAAGTGAATCTGAATGGATTTTAGAGAGAATCCACTGGGAGATGGAACGCAGCAGATTCCCAGTCCAGGAAAGTGCACACATAAGACTGGGGCAGAGGGAGCACAGAGCTAGCTGGGGCTGTACCAGTACAGACCGGAGACCAGACCACAGTGGAGCCAGAGCGAGCCCAGGCAAGTGAATCTACCCATTGCAAGGGTGATTCCCAGACCTCTCTCTGCAGGACAAAGGATGTGGGAGCTGGGTAAGAGACAACCCCAGGGTCTGCCTGGGGCTATCAACCCACAGTCTGGATGTTTAAAAATAATTTACCTAATGGGGCAGCTAGGTGGCACAGTGAATAGACAACTGGTCCTGGAGTCAGAAGGACCTGAGTTCAAATACTACCTCAGACACTTAACACTTACTAGCCGTGTGACCTTGGGCAAATCACTTAACCCCAATTGTCCTGCCTTCCCCCTCCAAAATGAAATAAATAAATGAACAAACAAACAAACAAATAAATAAATGAACAAACGAACAAACAAACAAATAAATAAATAAAGAGAATTTACTTGAACTTCCAGAAGCCAACATAATGGAGTAAATCCTATCTGCTCTAATATCCCACTCTGACCCAGAGATTACTGCCCCAGTCTAAAATCCTGAAATAGCAGAACCAATGGCAGGCCTGGGAGTCCTAGAGGAAGGGTGTGACTGAGGCTGTGCCCAGCCTGAAGTGAAGGGTGGGAGGTGTCCCAACAAGCCCCATCTCAGCTGACCAGCAGGAGATTCGGAAACCCAGGGCGGGTGGAGCCAGCAAGCACTAACACCAGAAGACCAGGTGTGCCTTAGCACAACCAGGAGAATCTGCAGACACCACCACTGCTGAGCCTGCCTGAGCTCTAGCCTGGGACACAGAGGAGGAAACCGGAAGTGGCTAGACCACCCCTGCCTCACACCTTACTCTGTGAGCCTCAGGGTAAGCCAAGGTAAACACTGAAAGTCCTGGCCTTGGCCTCAGTCTAGATAACCAGAGGCTACAACACAGAAAGTAAACAGATCAGAGCCCTCTGTACCCCAGAAACAGAAATCCACTTTAGAAGCCAGGAAACAGGCAATCACAATGGGCCTAAAACAGTCTGGAAAAAGAAAAAGAAAAATGATTGAATCCTATTATTGTGAACGAGAAGAACCAAATTCAGAGGACAGCACTGACTATTATCCACACCTGAGACCACAGAAGGAAATATGATCTGGTCTTAAGCCCAGAAAGCATTCTTAGAAGAGCTCAAGAAGGATTTTAAAAGCCAAATTAGACAGGTGGAAGATAAATTGACTGATTCTTTTAAAATTACAACTGCCAAATTGAAAAAAAATATCACTGAAGAAAACAAATCCTTAAAAAGTAAAATCTATGAATTGGGAAGGGAGGTTCAAAATCTAACTGGAGAAAATACCTCCCTAAAAATGTAATCTGAACATATGGAAAAGGAGCTTCAAAAACAAACCGAGGAAAATAATTTGCTAAGAATTAGAATCAGTCAAATTGAAGCTAATGACTTTACGATGAATCAAAAATCAGTCAAACAAAACCAAAAGATTGAAAAATTAGAAGAAAATGTAAACTATCTCATTGGAAAAACAACTGACCTGGAGAACAGATTCAGGAAAGATAATCTGAGAATTATTAGTCTACTTGGAAAGCCATGATGAAAAAAAAAAAGTCCAGACAACATCTTCCAAGAAATTATCAAAGAAAACTGCCCTGAGGTACTAGAACCAGAGGTAAAATAGTTGCTGAAAGAATTCATTGGACACCTTCTGAAAGAGATCCCAAATTGAAAACTCTCAAGAAATATTACAGCCAAATTCCAGCAAAGCTGAGCATAATGTTTCAGGCAAGGAGATGGTCATTCAATAAAATAAGGGACTTCCAGAACTTCCTGATGAAAAAGCCAGAGCTCGATGGAAAATTTGATCTCCAAATACAAAACTTAAGTTACACATAAAAAGGTAAATCAGGAAACACAGACACAGACACACACACACACACACACATACACACACACACACAAACTTGTGATTCAAGAAGAACAAACTGTTTACATCCCTATATGGGAAGCTGATACCTGTCAATACTGAGAACTGTATAATTATCACGACATTTAAAAGAGATATGGATAGAGGGTATAGGTACAAATTAACTAATCTGATGATTAAAAAAAACCTTATTAAGGGGTACAAAGGGATTGTAATGGGAGAAAAGGAAAGGAGGAGGCAGAAAAGGGTAAATTATGCTATGCAAAGAGACATAAAAACATACTATAGTAGAGGGGAAGAGGGTAGGGAGATGAACATTATACAAACTTGACTCTCATTGGTTTTGGTTCAAGGAGGGAATAATAACACAGTAAGTAAAGGATTCTAACATGGAGTCACAAAAACTCATTATAGTAGAGGGGAAGGAGGGAGAGAGAGGAGTATATATATATATATATATATATGAAATTTACTCTCATTGGATTGGGCTCAAGGAGGGAATAACACCTCACTAAGTATAAAAATCTATCATGCCCTACAGGCAGTAAGAGGGGAAAGGGAGGGAAAAGGCGGGAGCTGGTTAGAAGGGAGGGAAGAAGTATTAAGAAAGAAGGGTAAGTAAAGGGAGGGGGTTACATAGAGAAGGAATACTAAGGGAGGTGGTGGTCAAAAGGAAAACTCTTAAATAGGGGAAGAGAGAAGGGAGAAATAAAAGTATAAACAGGGGAGGGAATGGGATGGAGGGAAAGACACAGATAGTAATCATAACTGTGAATGTGAATGGGATGAACTCTCCCATAAAACACAAGCGGATAGCAGAATGGATTAAAAACCATAATCCTACAATATGCTGTCTACAAGAAACATTCTACAACAGGGATACACAGAGTAAAGGTAAAAGGCTGGCATAGGATATATTATGCTTCAACTAAAGTAAAAAAAGCCGGGGTGGCAATCCTTGTCTCAGATGAAGCAAAGGCAAAAATAGATCTAATTAAAAGAGATAAGGAAGGAAACTGTATCTTCCTAAAAGGCACCATACAAAATGAAGCAATATCATTACTAAACACATATGCAAGAAGCAGTATAGCAGACAAATTCCTACAGAAGAAGGTAAGGGAGTTAGAGGAAGAAATAGACAACAAAACTACACTAGTGGGGGACCTCAATCTCTCCCTCTCTGAACTTGATAAATCTAACCTCAAAATAAACAAGAAAGATGTTAAAGAGGTGAACAGAATTTTAGAGAAGATAGATATGATAGACCTCTGGAGAAAACTGAATAGGGATAAAAAGGAATATACCTTCTTCTCAGCAGTACATGGCACATACACAAAAATCAACCATGTACTAGGGCATAAAAACCTCACAATTCAGTGTAGAAAGGCAGAAATATTAAATGCATGCTTCTCAGATCATGATGCAATAAAAATTATATGTAATGAAGGGCCATGCAAAGAGACTAAAACCTAATTGGAAACTAAATAATTTAATACTAAAGAATAAGTGGGTCTAACAAGAAATTATAGAAACAATCAGTAACTTCATTCAAGAGAATGACAACAATGAGATAACATACCAAAACTTGTGGATGCAGCAAAAGCAGTTCTTAGGGGAAGTTTTATATCTCTGAACGCAAACATGAATAAAATAGAGAAGATGGAGGTCAATTAATTGGGCATGCAACTGAAAAAGCTAGGAAAAAAAAAAAACAAATTGAAAATCCCCAATTAAATTCTAAATTAGAAATACTGAAAACCAAAGGAGAGTTTAATAAAATTGAAATTAAGAAAACAAATAAAACTAAGATCTGGTTTTATGAAAAAGAAAAGACAATAAAATTGATAGACCTTTAGTCAATATGATAAAGAAAAAGAAAGAAAACCAAATTATAAATATCAGAAATGAAAACGGTAAATCTACCTCCAATGAAAAGGAAATTAAAACAAAAATTAGGAATTATTTTGCCCAATTGTATACCCATAAATCTGACAATCTTAGAGAAATAGATGAATATTTACAAAAATGTAAGTTGCCCAGATTAACTGAAGAGGAAGTAAATTACTTAAATAACACCATCTCAGAAAAAGAAATTGAACAAGCCATCAATGAACCCCCCAGGAAAAAATCTCCATGGCCAGATGGATTTATGAGCGAATTCTATCAAACATTTAAACAATAATTAATTCCAGTGCTTTACAAACTATTTGGGAAAATTAGAGAAGAAGTCCTACCAAATTCTATTTATGACACAAACATGGTACTGATACCTAAATTGGGAACAGACAAAATGGAAAAAAAGAAAATTATAGACCAATTTCCCTCATGAATGGAGAAGCAAAAATTTTAAATAAAAATATTAGCAAAAAGACTACAACAACTTATCACAAGAATAATACATTTTGATCAGGTAGGATTTATTCCAGGAATGTAAGGATGGTTCAATATTAATAAAACTATCAGTATAAGTGATCATATCAACAACAAAACAAGTAGAAACCATATGATTATCTCAAGAGATGTAGAAAAGGCTCTTGACAAAATACAACACCCATTCCCAAAAAAGGCTGGGAACCAGGAAGAGGATGTGGCATGATGGAATGATGTTTTCTCCCCTTACCTCACAGGCAGGAGCATGGTGTGCAATGGAATGGCATTTTTTCTTTTTCCTTTGGATTTTGAAGACTATTTAGGAGACTGAAGCATGATGGAATGGCATTTCTCTTCTTCCATAGGAGACTGAAGATCAAGAAGACTTTGCACAATGGAATGGCATCCTCTCCCTTTAGCTCAAAGGCAGAATATATTATAATATTGCATTTCTCCTCTAACTTCTAATTAATGAGAAGTGATAAGGGACTGCACCACAGTGGTGGCACTATTGAAGACAGAAAGCAGTGTATGAGAAATATCATGAAGGTAAAAACAACAGATCTTGCAAATGATGGGCTATGGGAAGGGATGAGAGTAAGAAGTTGAGGATGACACCTAGATTTTGAGCCCAGGTGACAGGGCTCAACAATACCAAACAGTAATGGGGAAGTGAGGAAGAGGGGAGTATTTAGAAGGAAGATAATGAGAACAATTTTGGACATGTTAATTTTATCTATAAGACATCAAACTGGAAAGGTCCAGTACGAAATTGGAAATTTAAGACTGGAGGTGATTACAAAATCAAGCTACTAGGAGGCACAGTGGATAGTGCCAAGCCTAAAGTCAAGGAGGACATTTTCCAGAGTTCAAATCTGGTCTTAGACACTTACTAGCTATGTGACCCTGTGCAAGTCATTTAACCCTTTTTACCTCATCTGTAAAATCCCTGTTTATCTCATCTGTAAAAAGCCAGAGAAGGAAATGCCAAAACCACTCCAGGGTATCTTTGCCAAGAAAACCTCAAATGTGGTCACAAAGAACCTGATGATTGAACAATAACAATGGATTGCAAAGTGCTTCCCTGCTAATTAACCTATGAGATGGGGTATATTCAGTATACTCACACACATATTAAAGTTGACAAAACAAAC
This sequence comes from Pseudochirops corinnae, assembly GCA_028646515.1. Classification (NCBI taxonomy): domain Eukaryota; kingdom Metazoa; phylum Chordata; class Mammalia; order Diprotodontia; family Pseudocheiridae; genus Pseudochirops; species Pseudochirops corinnae. Next base: position 42,277 of record JAQQSV010000269.1, on the reverse strand, counting down.
ACTTGGAGAAACTAAATGAATTGCCCAAAGTCACAGAGCTGGGAAATATACTTCTGGACTTTAAACAAATCAAGTCTTCACTCTTCTACATTACAGGAAAAATTGACAAGTTTTTATACCCAAAGTATAATATTAATTATAATATTCTTAATATAATAAGTGTGTTTACAACTAACATAAGTTTAATTTTGATCACATTTGATTATGGACCATGTTCTGAGATCAGAGAACAGGTTGCACTTAGATGGAAGTAATCTGATATTTAAGAGAGCCCAAAGGTAGAAAACTGATATATAGACCAACATCTCACCCTAGGATAAGGTCAAAAGGGATACATGATCACTTAAAGAGTGATACAATAAACAAGTCACAAAAGCATGAAACAGTTTGTCAAATTTATGGAAAAGAATTTAGGACCAAAGGAAATATAAAGGGCATTACAAAATATAAAATAGATCATTTTGATTACATAAACTTAAAAAGTTTTTGCACAAACAAAACCAATACAACCAAAATCATAAGGAAAAGCATGAAATTCGGGGGAAATTTTTCCACTAAGTATCTCTCATAAAGGCCTCATTTCTCAAATACATAGAGAACTGAGTCAAATTTATAAAAATATAAGTCATTCTCCAATTGACAAATGGTCAAAGAATAAGAACAGGTAGTTTACCAAGAAATCAAAGCTATCTATAGTCATATGAAAAAATGCTCTGAAGTACAATTGAAGTACAAGTACAGAAATGCAAATCAAAACAACTCTGAGGTACCACCTGACATTATCAGATTGGCTAATATGACAAAAAAAGGAACATGATGGATATTGGAGGGGATATGGGAAAAACTGGGATACTAATGCACTGTTGGTGGAGCTGTAAACTAAATCCAACCATTCTGGAGAGCAACTGGGAACTATGCCCAAAGCATTATAAAATTGTGAATACCCTTTGATCCAGCAATACCACTGCTAGATCTACATCCCAAAGACATCCCAAAAAAAGGAAAAAGGACCTATTTGTACAAAAATATTTATAGCAGCTCTTTTTGTGGTAGCTAATAATTGGAAACTGAAGTGATGTTAATCAATTGGGGAACTGCTAAACAAGCTGTGGTATATGATTGTAATGGAATTCTACTGTGCTATAAAAAATAACAAGCAGGATGATTTTAGAAAAACCTGGAAAGACTTAGATGAACTGATGCAGAGTAAAGTGAGCGGAATGAGGAAAGTAATGTACCTAGTAAAAGCAACATTGTACGATGACTGACTGTGAATGACTTAGCTATTCTCAGCAATATAATGATCGAAGACAATCCCAAAGGACTAATGATGTAGCATACTATCCAATCCAAAGAAAGAACTGATATTGATTGAATACAGACTGACTTTTCACTTTCTTTTTTTTTCTTTTATTTGAGTCTTCTTATACAAAGTGACTAATACGGAAATGTTTTCATAACTGATGATTCATTCATTCAATGAATGTAAACTCCTTGTAGGTAAGAGAGGTTTTGATTTTTAGCTCTATTACCTCCACTGCCGACCACAGTGCCTGACATATTAATGAACCAATGTAGAAACAAAACATTCTACTTTATGCTAGATTTTCTTTAGTAACCCCATAAAATATTTTCAAAATACTACACTAATGTTTCACTATCATTCTCAACCTCTATTATTAAGAAATAAATTTCTTTTCAAAGTAAGAGTTAAAATACTAAGGTAGCACTAATCAATTAAAATCTCTGTACCTTTTTTACACTTTCAATTCAAGAAATTCATTTTTAAAATTAAAATCTCTCAAAATTAAAGTGTTGACAAAAAAACCTCCTATATGGTAATTATTCAATAATCTTTTGCTGTATTAACTTCCACATCAGTGTAATCAAAATGGTCTACTTATATGAAGACAATGCCATTGTAAGAAATGCTAAACACGATGAAAACACAAAACTGCAGCAGATATTATTTATTAAGATTAGAAAGAATGTCTTTTCATACAAAAAACACCACACTTCAATATAAATAAGTAGCAACACAAGGAAGGATACACAAGATAGCACAGTAACCTTTATGTATCTTATCTTTTCAAGTAAACCATTTTTGTAGCCTTCTCTGATTTTAGCTAAACTGTGAAAAAGCAATAAAAGAACTTGTCAACTAACAAAGAACACAGAATAAAAACAGAGTATTTCTTTGAAAAGGATATGAAGGGGTGTGGAGCAAAGATGGCTGCACAGAAAGAGGAAAATTCCATGAGCTTCTCCCACAACCACGTCAAATATCTATAAAATATGACTCTAAACAAATTTTAGAGCTACAGAACCCACAAAATGACAGAGAAAAACAAATTTCCCACTGAAGGCAGCCTGGCACACCTATACGAATGGTCCATCTCAGCAGGCTGGGAGCAAAGCCTAACCCCGAGTGAGCCCCAGTTTTAGCCTCAGGATGGCCTCAACCAGCAGCAGCCAGAGCAGACTTCAGGAGAGTGAATCACCAACAGCTGTGGCCATTTCCAGAATTATCAACCCATAAACGCCAAAGTGAAAAGTCAGTGCGAAACTCTGTTGGAACCGGGGGGTGGGGTGTATGGATCCAGCCCCTGCCCCCTGGGTGAGAAGCAGCAGAGGCATGGTCACTGCTTTCCAAAGTTCCTGGCCTGAAGACTGTAGGGGGACCAAGCAAACATTCACAGAGTAATCACTCCTGCTTTACCCTGCTTGGATCTGGATCACTGTCTTTGGTGGTGGTCCTAGGGTATGCGGCCAGTGGGCCAGAGCTTGTGGGGGCTTCAGAGAGGGCACCCAACTAATAGCTCAAGCAGCTATGAAAACCCCAGTAATTTAGGACAAAGCTCTCCTCTCTGGAAGCAGAGTTCTACTGTGGCAAACAACTCAAAAGTCAAGTAATTGAGTGGCAACATGAGAAAGCAGAGGAAGCAAAGCAAGCACAGCAATCAAACCTTAGATTCCTTTTCTGGGGACAAAAAAGGATCAAAGCATGGAATGGAAGGAAGACAACACAGTCAGAACTCTTGCATCAAAAGCTTCCAAGAAAAATATGAACTGGTTACAGGTCATTGAGGAGCTCGAGAAACATTCTGAAAATCGAGTAAGAGAAGTGGAGGAAAAATTGGGAAGAGAAATGAGAACAATGCAAGAAAATCATGAAAAGTGAGTCAACAACCTGACTGAAGAAAATAACACCTTAAAAAATAGACTAACCCAAACGGCAAAAGAGGCCCAAAAAGCCAATGGGGAGAAGAATGCCTTAAAAAGCCGAATTTGCCAGATGGAAAATTAATTTCAAAAGCTCACTGAAGAGAATAATTCCTTCAGAATTAGACTGGAGCAAATGGAAGCTAATGACTTTATGAGAAATCAAGATACTATTAAACAGATCCAAACATATGAAAAAAATAGAAGGCAGTGTGAAATATCTCATTGGAAAAAACATTGACCTGGAAAATAGATCCAGGAGAGATCATTTAAAAATTATTGGACTACCTGAAAGCCATGATCAAAAAAAGAACCTAGAAATCATCCTTCAAGAAATTCTCAAGAAAATTGCCCTGATATTTTAGAACCAGAGGGCAAAATAGAAATTGAAAGAATTCACTGATGACCTCTTGAAAAAGATCCCAAAAAGAAAACTCCTAGGAATATTATAGCCAAATTCCAGAGTTCCCAGGTCAAGGAGAAAATATTACAAGCGGCCAAGAAGAAACAATTTGAATACTGTGGAAACACAATCAGGATAACACAAGATCTAGCAGCATCTACATTAAGGGATCAAAGGGCTTAGACTATGATATTCTGGAGGTCAAAGGAACTAGGATTAAAACCAAGAATCACCTACCCAGTAAAACTGAGTATAATGTTTCAGGGGAAAATTTGGTCATTCAATGACATAGAGGACTTTCAAGCATTCTTAATGACAAAACCAGAGTTGAACAGAAAATCTAATGTTCAAATACAAGAAGCAAGAGAAGCACGAGAAAGTAAACCGGGAAAAGAAATCATAAGGAACTTATTAAAGTTGAACTATTTATTTACATTCCTACATGGAAAAACAATAATTGTAACTTATGAAACTTTTCTCTGTATGAGGATAGTCAAAGGGAATATAAATGTGTATATATGTATATATACATATATGCTTATATAAGTATGGATATATACAGATGCTTATATAGGAGGGCATATGTACATATAAATATGTATGTGAGTGTGTGTGTGTATATATGTGTACATGTATACAGAGACAGAGGGCACAGGATCATTTGAATAGGAAGGGATGATATCCAAAAATTAAAATTAAGAGGTGAGAGAAGAATATGAGAGAAAATTTGTAATTCAAAATCTTGTGGAAATCAATGTTGTAAACTAAAAATAACCAAAAAAAAAAGAAAAGTATGTGAAGAGGACCATTTAAAATAATACATTTTGATGACAAATTGAATTAAATTTTAATCCCAATAAAACAGCATTCAAGCAATACCACTTTTGGGGTTATATCCCAAAGAGATCACAGAAGTGGGAAAAAGACCCATATGTACAAGGATATTTATAGCAGCTCTCTTTGTGGTGGCAAAAAACTGGAAATATAAGGGTTGCCCATCAATTGGGGAATGGCTGAATAAGTTGTGGTATATGAATGTAATGGAATATTATTGTGCTATAAGAAATGGGAAGGAGATGGACTTCATAATTACCTGGAGAGGCTTATACAAATTAATGCTGAGTGAGAAGAGCAGAATCAGGAAAAATCTGTACACAATGACAGACACATCGTATGTGTGATGACCAACCTTGACAAACTGGACTCTTTTCAGCAACGCACAGCTATAAGACAACTCTACAGGTCACAAAATGAAAGGAGATACCTACACTCAGAGAAAGATCTACAAAGAACAGAGTTTAAATGGAGACTGAAGCAATACACGCTATCATTCTTTTTCATGTTTGATTTTGTTTCTTTTTTCCCATTGTTCACTCACAATCCTTCTATACAACCAGACTGTTGTACAATGTGAAAGTATTCGCAGATCCTATACATGATTGCACACCACCATGGCGGAGAGGAGGGGAAAGGGAGGGGAGAAAATCTGAAACTCAAGTGATTGTGGAACTAAATCTTGTAAACTAAAAGTAAATAAACAAGTCATTGAAAAAATAAAAGAAATGGCAATTCCTATCTCCACTTGTAGACTAAAGTCTTGCCATTTATGAAAGTGTAATACTTGTACTTAAACATCATAATAAAGTCATTACCCCCCCCAAAAAAAAACAGCATTCAAATGCTTGAACGGCAGTAGAACATTTGATGTAAGTGGCCAGTTTTGGTAGAGTAAGGAGGAGAGGTAAGCACACACATGCAGTTAAAATAAAATACATTTAATCAGGACATATAGCAAAAATTTTAGTGTTTGAATTACCATTCCAGGACAATCATCCTTGACAAAAATTCTAGTTCTCCTACTAAAAAGGTAAATCTTTAAGTCTAAAATGCTAAGAAAAACAAGATCAGGCACCTTTCAGTTATAACTAAGAGGAAAATGGGAGATGGAGGTGGTATGTGCCAAGCAAGACAAACTCCTACAGCCACTAGCAACAGTCTTCCACTGAACCCTGATGGAGATAACTAAAGGAATCTGAGCTCAAAATCCATGGGAAAAAGCAAAGTCCTCCAAACCTACTTCAAGCCCAGTACCTACAGTCATCATCAAGGGGAGAAAACACTGTGGAGACAGCATTTAACTTCCTCACCTCCAATGGCAAAAACTGCTAACCAACTGCCACCAATAGGGAGATGGGCACAGGAACCCTAACAAGGGCAGCAATCCTGAAATTACTGGTCGTCCTTCTAGTCCAGCCCTCACAAACAGCAAACAATACCATTCCTACCAACTGTCACTGACTTCTGCACATGGGGCAGAGAGGCCAGCCTGGCTGAAGCAGCTGGGCACCCAGGGGGACTGACAGGGTATGGAATGTATCAGGCAAGTCAAACCACCTCCACCACTTTGACCACCATTTTCACTCAAACCTTGATGGAGACAACCCAGAACTGCTGGGAAAACTGGAATATAGTATGGCAGAAACTGGGCATATCTTACACTGTATACCAATATCTAACACCATATACCAAAATCAAGTCTAAATGGGTGCACAATCTAGGTATAAAGGCTGATACTGTAAGCAATCTAGGAAAGCATGGAATAGCGTACCTGTCAGATTTATGGGAAAGGGAGGACTTTATGTCCAAACAAGAGTTAGCACGATAAAATGAAAAATGGATAATTTTGATTACATTAAATTGAAAAGTTTCTGTACAAACAAAGCCAATGTAACCAAGATTAAGAAGAAAGTGGAAAACTAGGAATTTTTACAACCAGGTCTCTGATAAAGGCCTCATTTCTAAAATATACAGACAACTGAGTCAAATCTATAAGAATACAAGCCATTCTCCAACTGACAAATGGCCAAAGGATATGAACAGCAGTTTTCAGAGGAAGAAATTAAAGATATCTATAAGCATATGAAAAAAAATGCTCTAAATCACTATTGATTTGAGAAATGCAAATCAAAACAATTCTGAGATATCACATCTCACTGGTCAGATTGGCTAAGGTGACAGAACAGCAAAATGACAAATGCTGGAGAGGATGTGGAAAAATTGGAACATTAATGCATTGTTGGTGGAGTTGTGAACTGATTCAACCATTCTGGAGACTAATCTCAACTATGCCCAAAGGGCTATAAATAACTGCATACCCTTTGACCCAGTAATACCACTTCTAGGGCTGTATCCCAAACAGATCATAGAAGTGGGAAGAAGACCTGTATGTACAAAAACATTTATAGAGGCTCTTTTTGAGGTGGCAAAGAATCAGAAATTATGGGGCTGCCCATCAACTGGGGAATGGCTAAATAAGTTGTGGTACACGAATGTAATGGAATATTATTGTGCTATAAGAAATGAGGAGCAGACAGACTTCATATTTCCTGGAGAGACTTATATAAACTGATGCTGAGTGAGAAGAGCTGAACCAGGAGAAATCTGTACACAATTACAGACACAACATAAATGTAATGACCAACTTTAATAGACTGGACTCCTCTCAGCAATGCAAAGTTATAAGACAACTCCAAAAGAGTCATGATGGAAAACGATGTCTACATTCAGACAAAAAACTAGAGAGAACAGAGCTTGAATGCAGATTGAAGCAAACTACCTGCTCTCTCTCTTTTACTTGTTTGATTTTGTTTCCGGTTTCCCATTATTCATTCCATTGGTTACAATCCTTCTTTTACAACCTGACTAATGTCTAATGTGAAAAGTATTTGCAGATCCTATACGTGGCTGCATGCCACGAAGGGGAGGGGAGAGAAAATATGAAACTCAAGGGAATGTAGAACTGAATCTTGTAAACTAAAAGCAAACAAATTAATAAAGATAAAATTTTACTTTCAAAAAAATAAAAAGCATGTTAGCTAAAGGTACGTCTTATTTAATTCCTTCTTCCCCAATAAAATAATTCCTTGTTTTTTTTATTAATCACTGTTTTGTTGTTGTATCAGTTCTGTTAATCACTTCTTTGATTGTCAGGATTTCTATTTTGCTGTTTTAGTAAGGGTTTTATTGCTTTTCTAATTTTTTCTATTTATACTCCCAATTATTGATGTGTTCTTTCATTGATAAAATTGCTTACAGATATAAATTTTCCCTTAAGAACTCCTTTGGCTACATTCTAGTTGGTATGTCATCTCGTTGTTGTCATTATCATTAATGAAAATATTAACTCTCAACCCACTCATTCTTTATGTCTAATTTTAAGTTTGTTTTTTTTTAAACTGGACTTACAATACTTGATAAAGCACTATAAAAATTATAGAATCAGGAAGCTTTAAGGTACCTTGGAGATCTTCTAGTTTCAATTTCTCCTTTTACAACTTAGGCAACTGAGGCCCAGAGATGTCAAGAAGCTTGCCCAGTACTACACAAGTAGTACACAAGAGAGAAGTTTTTAACTAAGTTTTTCTGACTTTAACGCCAATGTTCTTTCCACTGTATTACACTAAATTATAACTGGACTTTAGTTGTCCTCAGAAAGGGATTTCAGAGGCCATCTTCAACCTGTACCTAAAACAGAATCCCATTTATAGCATCATCAAGTGGTAATGCATCTTTATTTTAAGATCTCTAATGTTTTTAGGACATCTATAATAGTTTAAGATCTCCTCTAAAAGCACTCCTTACCTCCCAAAATGACTTGTTTAGTTTTTTGACAGCTCTTAATTTTAAGTTAGGAAGTTTTCCCTTACCTTTAGTAAAAATCCACCTTCCTGAAGGTACACTGTTCATAGTTCTGTCTTGTTCAGACAACCAAAATAAGTTTAGTTGTCCTTTTTCCTGATAACTGTCCTTCAGATACCTGAAGATAATTGTGATATCACTCTACTAATTTCCGCCCATGCCCTCTCCATATGACATTCCTAGTCTCTTCAGCTCTTGTTTGCATTGGATGCTCTTGAGGACTTTGGTCATCCTGATTCATTCCTCTGGGTACACTTCAACTTACTAATGTCCTTCCCTAAAACTTAACACATTATTCCAAGAATATTCTGACTAGAAAAGGCACTATGGGATATTCAACTCGCATGTTTTAGACACTGCTGCCTCACTTAATGCAGTCTAAAACTGAGTTGACATCACATTTTGGACTCATCTACTGAATCTAAAGCCCCCAGATTTTTTTTCACAGCAACAGCAGTCTAAATTTACATTCCCTTTTACTTATAGAGTTAATTGTTTTTTTGGACCCAAGGTTTAAAGACATTAATTTTCTACTACATTCCATGTTTTTAAATTTGGACAGTGTTGCACTCTATCAAGATTTCTGTCTAACCTACCAGTATGTGAGCTACTCCTCCTGTCTTTGTTATTGTATATTTGATAAATTTGCTATATAAGCTTTCATACAAGTCATTGATAAAAATAATAAATAACACAGGAACTGGGATAAATCTTTGATTCATTCCACTACAGACTTCCTATCAAACAGACACTGAACTACTTAAAGAAATACTAATGAATACTCTTTGGATCTAGATATTATTTACTTTCTTTTTTTTATTCAATTTTTTTCAGTAAACAAAAATCTGTTTTCTCTCTCTCCCACCATTCCTCTACCCCTACAGAAAAAAAGAAACCTTTTTAACAAATATGTATAGTCAAGCAAAACTATTCCCACATTAACTCTGTCTCACTCTGCATCCTGAATCCATTACCATTCTTCATCAGTCCTCTTGAATCATTGATCATTGTGTTCATAAGAGTTCTTAAGTCTTTCAAAGTTCTTTATTTATTTATTTATTTGGTTTGCTTTTTGGAGGCGGGAATGCAGGACAATTGGGGTTAAGTGACTTGCCCAAGGTCACATGGCTAGTTTTGTGTTAAGTGTCTGAGGCCGGATTTGAACTCAGGTACTCCTGACTCCAGGGCTGGTGCTCTATTCACTGGGCCACCTAGCCACCCCAAAGTTATTTATTTCTACAATGTTATTTAACACAGAAGTCATTCTCTTTATTATGCTTTCTTCACTCTGTATCAGTTTACAAGACTTCCAGGTTTCCCTAAAACTAACCTTTCCATTATTTCTTACAGGACAACAGCATCCCGTTTTATTCACATATAATTTGTTTAGTCATTCCTCAGCTCATGCACCCCTTACTTTTCAGATCTTTGCTACTAAGAAACAAGCTACTATAAATATTTTTGTACAAATGGATCATTTTCTACTTTCTTTAGTCACAATGGGGTATTTGGCTTACTTAGTGGTATTGCTGGGTTACTGTATGCACAATTTAGTAACACTTGTTCACAGTTCTAAGTTACTTTCCAGAATAGCTGGATCAACCTATTTCTTAAGCATTACCTAATCATTCTGGTAATTACCCCTTTGTAGTATAGTTTGCTATCTGGTACTGCTAAATTCCTTTCCTTCCCATTTTTATTGTCATTATTTCCCTTGAAATTCTTGATCTTTCATTACTCCAGATAAATTTAATTATTATTTTTTTCTAGCTCCATAAAGTAATTCTTCAGTAGTTTCATTAGTAAATTCATTTAAATAGCATTCCTATTTTTATTATATTGATTCATTCTGCCCACGAGCAATTAATATTTCTGGATATTATACGGAAATGCTACTAATTCATACGTATTTTTCTTACATCTTGCCATTTTGCTGAAGTTATTATTCAGCTGAGTTTCAGCTGCTTTTCTAAGTTTCTCTAAGTAAACCATATTATCTTCAAAAAGTTGTATTTTCTTGGCCTATATTTATTCCCTTCATTTTTTTTCTCATCTTGTTGCTATAGTTAATATTTCTAATTTTATGTCAATTAGTAATGATGATAGTGAAGATCCTTGCTTTACTTTTCTTATTAGAAAAGCCTCTTAAGTTTCTATTTTGCATGTAATGTTGGTTGTTGTTTTCAGATAAATAGCTCTTAATTATGATATTAAGCATAGGTCCATTAAATGTTTTTAGTATTTTTCACAGGAATACTATTCTAAGAAAATAGGTATCTTATCAAAAGCTCTTTCTGCATCTTTTATTATAATACAGTATATGGGGTGCTCAGTGAAGTCTGGAACCTCTGATGTGAGGGCTTGCCGTGCTCTTTTCGGCACCGCTCATCCAATTTTGATTTCTATGTCTCACCCAAATCTCACCTGTGGCTCCAAGAAGTTGTAGCATGCGCAGCAGCCACACCTTGGTAAAATCGTCTCGGCACATGGGCTACACCAGGTCGAGGGTAATCAACAGGTCTCAAGCCTGTCAGTGAGTTACAGGGATGTCTACCCCAAGCATGTGAAGATTTTCCCAGGCCAAATGGGCGGATGAGAACAATTTGTTCCAAAGGCCATAAAGGTGGCTGAAGCAGGTGTTGTGGAGCACTTAGAGTTTGGTCAGACATCGAAGACGCCAAGGTCATCCACTGCATCCTGAGCCATCGCCAGTCTTCTTGACTTCTGTCTTGCCATTGGACTTGAATGACTCTGGAAGAGAAAGTGAGGCTGGTGACTTTGTGCAACTCTGCCTCACTTAAATCCAATTCATGCTTGAGTCAAGACATCACCCCATTTTGTCACTGGTCCTCTTCAAAAGTGAAGGATGAACAATAGTTTTGTTGTCTGTAATTTGTTTTATTATGCAGTTTTCCTAATATTGAACCAACCCTGTATTTCTACTATATATCTAATCTGTTCATAGTATATAATCTTTGTGATATATTGCTATATTCAGTTTGCTAATACTTTGTACCTCAACTCTTTTTAAAATTCTTGCTTCAAATTTCTTCCAGGAATTCTAATTGACCTTGTGGCTAAGTTGTATTTTTCTTTGTGACTTTACAGATTTGTTGAAGTCATTCTCTTCTTCCAAATGAGTCTTTGTCTCCACAATAGTTCTTTATGGTGGGTCTTTTTATGCTACTCATTCTTATAGTCTTTCTTCCTGAACATGGACTTCATGTTATGGTCCAGTTCTATGTACTTCTGGAGGGAATATATAAGACTTGTTTGGTCCTGATTTGAATTCTCTGGGTTCCTGCTGCTGTTTTCTTCAAATATTCAGTGCCGCCTTCTTCAAAGGTCTCATGGGCAGCTCAGGCCCACGACCTGCAGACTTAAAGTTTGCTCAACTCAGTATGATTTTTGGTTTAAATCTGATTGCTGTTCTCCTGATCTGAGCTTTTGCAAGCTCTTCTGACCAGAGTTTGAGTCTGGGCAACACCACTGTAGGTTTGCCCCTGCCCTTTTCATAGGCTGGCTCAGTCCCTTTCAGCTAGCTGGAAGATTATATAGGTTCAGAGTGACAGAATTACAAGCTCATCCTTGGTCTGAGTAACCCTCCCCAGTCACTCAGCTCCAAACCCCAGACTGAGTGAAGGCAAAAATCTGAGACCTCGCTGTAGGGTAAGAACCACACAGCTGCTACTCAGTATACCTGTACAGCACCAAGTACCTGTATCTTGTTAAGTAAATACACAGCCTCAGGTCCAGGTCAGGTGTCCCTTCTTGCAGGTCCCCTCCTGAATCCATACTAGGTCTGTCAAAGAATTCTAGAGTCAGAGCAATAGAGCTGTTAGTTGGCTCCTGTTCCTTCTCCCTGCCTGGAGTCAGACCTGTTCCCTCCTTGATCCAGTAATGCTTCCTGCTATAGTTCCAATACATAGCTTCATTTGACTTAAAGTCTGCATCAGTGCCTTCTTTAATAGACTCGGTGCCCAGTACCCAAAGATCTATACTGACTTAGGCTGGAAAAATGACTGTTTTTTTCTTGGATTTCCCCATCACAACTTGGTTTGGGACTCTTTTTAGATGTTGTAGAGTATTTGTGGAGGAGAACTAGGCTACACCGATTCCTCTCCTTACCGTCTGCCCTATTCATCTACTTTCAAATCCAACCAACTATACTTTTTTGTTTTTATTTATCCATCTTGTTTGCAAGACTAGCATGAGAGACTAATATTTTGCTAAAACGCAGATAAACCTCATACTCTGTAATTTCCCCAACCAGGCTGAAAACTATCAGAAACAGAAATGAGGCCATTCTGGCAATGGCCTGTTCTCGAAGCTATGCTGTTTTTGTTCATCAGGACTTCCTTGTCTAAAAGTTCACTATTCAATAATTCTTTTAAATTTTTTTGAGAATTTCAGAGAGAATTTAAGTTAAATTTACTGAATTAGTTTTCAAGTACCATTCTCTTCCCTATTTTGAAATTCAAAATTGTTACCTTTTATGCTTGTAGCACGTTTTGCATTCTACATGATCTTTTAGAGCATCACTGATAATAGCCCACCACTCTTACCTTCCAGTTCTTTAAATACCTTGGCCTGAAGTGAATCTAAGTCTGACTTCTTGAACCCATTCTCAGCAGTGCCCACTATCTCTTGAGTCTCAACTACCAGGTTAGCCCTTTTTGTTCCCTTTTCACTATAAAAATTCTTTTTCTTGTAAGAATATTAGAATGAAAAGAAAAATTGAGTACATATTGTATGAATACATTTTCTCTTATCATTCCATCTATCCTAAGCTGCTGTCCCCACCCTCTTTTGACATTCTTTTCCTTAGAACTGCTCCTTCAGGGGCAGTTAAGTGGTACAGTGAATAGAGCACCAGCCCGGGAGTCAGGAGGACCTGAGTTCAAATCCAAACTCAGACATTTGACACTTAACAAGCTGTGTGACCTTGGACAAGTCACTTAACCCCAACTGCCTTACCTTCCCCCCTCCAAAAAAAAAAAAAAAGCTCCTTTAAAATGCTCTCTCCCTGCCACTTCTGGCATTCCTTGTTATCTTTAGCTCATTCTGAGCCTTAGCTCTATTAAAATTCTTACTATTTTCTGTCACTCCTCTATATTCAGTCATTATTACTACCTTTGCTTTCATATGTGTACATATATACATATGTGTGTGAGGTGACTGAATTTCTTCCATAATTACACTGGTCTCTTTAAACAATTCCTTTTTCCTGCTCATCAGAATTATTTCTCTTAGTGTATCCAAATTTCATTTTTGAGAGATTTTCCTCCTTGGGCTAACCTACCCTGTATATTTTTAATCAGTAGGATACTCCTGTCCTTCCCCTAAACCTTTTGAAATCTGTCCCAAGATATAGAATGCATTGTCAGATTTTTTATTTTCTGTTCCTTTATGCCCAGTGCTGGACTTCCTGGGTTCAAATCCTACTCAGATACTTATTAGCTTTTTGGTCAGCCTCAGTTTCTGCACTTGTGAAATGGACATAATAATCACCACAGCTACCTCAGAGGTTTGTTGTGAGGATCAAATGACGTATGTAAAACATTTCTGCAAACCTTAATATTAACAAACTGTTCTCACTTCTTTCAGTGCAGTTCAGATAGAAACAATACTCAGACAAGTCCTTACCCTGCTATTCTTTTAATACTTAATGTTCTGAAGACTCTTGTATAAGTGGATAAAATAATGCTTTTTCGTAGTTTAATATAAGTATCAGAATGTAGGCTCACTGAGAGCATCCTCAGCACAATTCTAATAGCAGACAAGTTAACAGAGATGACATGTATTTCAGCCTGCTTTCACATAATTTTGATTTCTGCTAGATTTCTATATTTTCAAAAGCTTTTGGTCCATGTACCTTGGAGGTTATGGGTATTTAGCAGAGCCACATTTATTAAAAACTTTGTTCTTCAGTTTTTGTGACTCTGTTATCATGAAAAAATGTAAGGTACAATTAAAACAAAACATAACATACAAACTTAGCTGAACGTTGTTTAATTATAATGACCAAGTCTGGCCTTGCAGAAGCACTGAAAAAAAGCACATTCTACCGCGCTGCCTTGGGGAGAGGACTGTGGATATGGAATACTACACACGTGTCCGAGTACTCTGTCGGTTAGTTTGGCTGAACTGTTTTTTATGCCTTTCTTTACACTTTGCTTCATGGAATGGCTTACTGAAAAAAGGGAAGGAGTAGAATTTCTTCTGAAATATGATGATAAAATTAAAGTCATCAATACAAAAAATTTTTTAAAAACAAAGTGCTATGAGATGGGATGAAGAGGGAATAAATTCAATCGGGAGCTATATATGGTGAGTGAATTATTTGCAATGTAAGGGATATCGCATTACTTAAAGTGGTAGAACTTTGGGGAGATGATTTACCTAGAGTTTTGCTTTGGAAACATTCCTTCTATTTTTGATTTGAATAGGGTGTATATCTGCTTAAATGTGGTTAAGTGAATTTTTTAGATTCTGGATAATAACTATTTTGCTATTTTAGGGTGATATTATCTTGCAAATACTCTTGAATACCACAGTAGTACACATTCTAATATTGGCCCAACAGGACTGATGCTGCTTGAACATACAGTTCTCTTTGCAATTTATATTGATTCTAGCTTTCAATTAATTAATTTTGGCTGATTAGTAATCCTTTGTTCACAGTAGTATAGAGGTCAGGGAAACAAAAACTATAACTATCCCTTTAGTAATTCATATTTCCATATGTCAAACTGACACTTTCCCCCTCTTAGGGTCACAGTGATCTGTTACAATTGAGGCCGAAATAAGCTTTTTAAATGCCAGTATGAGTTAGTAACCTA
This sequence comes from Pseudochirops corinnae, assembly GCA_028646515.1. Taxonomy (NCBI): domain Eukaryota; kingdom Metazoa; phylum Chordata; class Mammalia; order Diprotodontia; family Pseudocheiridae; genus Pseudochirops; species Pseudochirops corinnae. Next base: position 27,112 of record JAQQSV010000269.1, on the reverse strand, counting down.
GAATGTATCCATGATTCATATGTAAACAGGTTTAAAAATTTCAAATATTTAAAATATTGCCACATGACCAATAAACATGTAACTACTACATATATGTATATGTCATGTGGAAAAGTTGGTTAAATCTATTGTTAATCGAAATTTTCTTCAAAGATATTTAATAATTAAGACAAACTAACCCAAAAATCTTATTTTCACAGAAGTTTAATAGATTTTTTTAAACTTCTCATTTTTGTGTTATAATGGTAATTTAAACAGGTTGGTTTTTATTTACTAGCGTATGTTTCTTGGAGCATAATAGTTCAACAAAAAGATAGAAGTGTACTAATGTACTGTATTATAAATCTAAAAATACAATTTAATTTTGAAAACTAATAATTATTTTTCTCTCACCTGTCAATTCTATGTAAAGAATGATTTGCCTTTTTTCCCTAAACTTCTGAAAACTATTAGGAAATCTAACATCTAGGAAAATTTATAGCCAAATTTAAAAAACAAAAAACCTTTGTCAGCTGCCACTTTTAAAATCCATTAATCTATTAGTGCTCAGGGATTTACTGAATGTAACCAATGAAATGATGATTAAGACCATTAGATATTCAGTATGATTAGTTTCCTTAACAGTAACCGGAAGTTTTATGCATAAACTCCCTGGACACCACTTGAAACTTTTATTCTTTGTCATCCTAATACTCATTATAATAACTCTTCATTAATTGCTCTATTTCCCTGTGGGTTAATTTGCAGAAGACCAACTATTTTACCCTCCTGCTGACTCTAAGGCAAATTGATATCTATGTTCTTCAAAATTGAAAGGTTTTTGAAAACAAAACAAAAACCTCGAACAAAAAAGTCAAACTTTTGTTAAGGTATTTTACTGAAAGAGAACGAGAAAACAAACCAAAAAAAATCCACAAAAACTGCTGTAGTACAATAAACTGATGTGAAAATTTCTCAATTTACAGCAGTTGACAGGTGCTAAAAGAAAAGCATCTTTAATTTTAATGTGTTGTTAGGACCTCTTTAGAGAGACTCTACAAGTTATTAACAAGGTCCTCTGAGACAGGAGACGGGTAATTAACAAGACCTATGGAGATATAGTTTAGGTAATTAACGAACTCTTATGCACTGGACACAAGGTAATACAGAGAAAATCCAATCATTAAAGTGAACAGGTTGTTACGACATGATCAGATGTAGGAATCAAATTCTTCTTGGTCCCTGATAAGACATTTAAAAAATGTTTCATAAATTGATATTCCTTTGTAATAGAAGGATTTTTATAAATCAACATCTGGCTTTTACAATGGTTTCAGTAGAATTTAATTTTGATTTGGCATCCAGGAGGAGTAGCGGAACCTATTGTATGTGTAGACTGCTGTCTTAATCATCCACTGAATACTTTGAGAAATATTCTAAATTTTTTTTCAGTTTGTTTTTATAAGCATGTTGTTGGCCATCTCTGTAGCTGGCAGGTTTATCTTTCTTTGGATTCTAAATGTACACAATAGTCCTTGACAGTATCGACACTAAATAGCAACTATGTCATGATGCCATCTTAGATCCTGATTTTGTATAAAAATATTATCAGGAGTTCTTGGTCCCAAAGACTTGCAGATTTATGTTCTATAATAGCAAGATATCTGAGGGTGAAGTTGGGCAGGGGGTTTTGACCCTGAAGGAAACAGCAAGGCAATTTTCAGTTTGGAAATCTGATCTGGAACTAAAATGCATACAAGGCATATGTCTAGGTCTATTACAATAGATTAACCCAGTTTTGATATTTTGTTCTATGCCCAGCTTGGGTATAGGTATGATATTCAATTCCAAATCTATCTCTTTTCTCATTGCCTTTTGTGCAAACAACTTGACCCAAGGAGCTATGGATGGAACAAATGAATGTTGTACCTAAAGAGTTAGAGACATTTCATTTATTCAAGTAATTCAGGATATTCATGGAATTTTTTTCTCTTATGCGTAATTATATTATAATTTATCTAGTTTTATGCAAACAATTTAAAAATATGTAAGTTTCTAACCCATAGCATATAAACCATTAGTTTTCTAACCCTTCATTTAGAACTATTCTCTATATTTTGTTTTTTAATTGGAATTTTATTTTTAAAATGCTTCCCTCTCATCCTTTCTGGGTTTTTATTTCCTTTTAATAGTCTTTAGTTCTTTCCATTCTCTTTCCTATGGTTTTATTTTTTTCCCATGACCTAATTTTTAAATTTTACTTTATCAGTATTTTTTTTACATTGTCTTTCTTACTAAATATATCTTTCCTACTTCCCCTATTTAGCTATCACTTGTATCAAAAAACTTTAAAATAGATAAGGAAAAAGATCAATATACCATTCATCATCTGATAGTACCTATTCTATAGATAGATAGATAGATAGATAGATAGATAGATAGATAGTTAGTTAGATAGATATAGTACCTATACCTATTCTATACTCTTGGTGAAGATAGGAGAATGAGTTTTCTCAGAGTTTCCTTAGGGCCAAGCTTGGTCATTACAGTAACCCATGGTCTAGTTTTATTTGTTTTTTTTTTTCATTTACATTGTGGTAGGCTTTCTGTATGTTCTTTTCCAGATTCTGCTTATTTCACCCTGCACCAACCTATGTTTTCCCTATGATTCTCTAATTCTCATCATTTCTTACTGTGGAGTATGATTGCATTGCATTCACGTACTGTACAATGTTTAGCCATCTCCAAGATGTCAAATACTCTGTTCTCAGTTTTTTGTTACCATGAATAAATGTTGCTATATATGGGACCTTCTAGAGTATGGACACTTTAGTCACTTTCTTAGCATAATTATAAACTGCTTTCCATCACAGTTGGACCAATTCAATTGAAGCAATGCTTTAGTGTACCTGCCTTTTCATAGCTCCTCTGACACTTTTTCCAGATCTTTAATCATCTATGCCAGCTTGTTGCGTGCAAGGAAAAATTTCAGTTTTGATTTGCATTTGTGCTATTATTGGTAATTTAGAGCAGTCTTTCATAAGGAACCATTCATCTTTGACAATTTATCAATTACTAAATGATTTTTAGGCTCATATGTCTGAATTTACTATCTATTTTCTATACATCTTGCATAACACACACTATCAGAGATATCTGATGCAAAGATTTTTTCACACTACATTTTCCTTTATACTACACATTGTTTTCATTCATATAAAAGTATTCTAGATTCATAAACTAGAACTTATGTTATCTTTTGTGGACACCTCTGTTTGAATGGAACACTTATGAAACACTCACTATATGCAAAGCACAACGTTAAGTGCTAGGGATACAAAAAAAATAAAATTAAGACAGTACCTACTCTCAAGTAATTCACATCGTAATGGTGGAGACACCAACTATGGAAGGTTTCAGTTAAGTCCCATGATCCTTAGTGTGCAGCCTCCTTAATATCCTCCATTATTAAAATTATTTATCAGCCTCTGATGTTGAATTAAAATTTAACAGTGCTAAGGACTTTGGTGATAAGAACTTTCCTTTCTGTACAGAAATAGTTCCCAGGTTGCAGAGTGTCTACACAGGCTACTTCCCAGAATGATGGCTCAGGGCACTGGGATAGAAGCAGTGCTATTCCTGAGAACCCAAGGCTCTTGGGTTCAGAGTTCTGGGTTGTCTCCAACAAGGTTTGAATGAAAATGGTGGTCAAAGTGGTGGAGGTGGTTTGACTTGCCTGATACATTCTACCCCATCTCTCCCTCTGGGTGCCCAGCTGCTTCAGCCAGGCTGGCCTGTCTGCCCCCCTGTCCAACAGTCAGTGACAATTGGTAGCAATGGTGTTGTTTGGCATTTGTGAGGGCTGGACTAAAAACACGACCAGTGATTTCAGGATTGCTGCCCCTGTTAGGGTTCCTATGCCCATCTGCCTATTGGTGGCAGTTGGTCAGCAGTTTTTGCCATTGGTAAGGAAGGTGGATGCTCTCTTTACAATTTCTCCACTTGATGAGGCAATAAATATAGGCAAAAAGGAAACAAAATTATTACTTTTTGTAGGTTCAGCAGTCGTAGAATATAGAAAAAGTTCATCACCCAATTATTGGGTAGTAAGACATTCTAGTATTCAAATTCATAACAAGAGCCATTCCCAACTGATAAATGGCCAATGGACATGAATAGGCAGCTTTCAAAAGAAGAAATCCAAGTTATCCATGGCAAGGTGAAAAAATGCTCTAAATTACTAATAATCAGAGAAATGTAAATCAAAATGACTGAGCTTTCACCTCAAGATCCATTAGATTGACAAAGATGACCAAAAAAGGGAAAATAACAAATATTGGAGGGGCTACAGAAAAACAGGTACATTAATGCTCTGCTGATAGAGCTGTGAACTGGCCCAGCTATTCCGGAAAGCAATTTGGAACTATTTATGTAGCTACCAAATAGCTATTAATCTGCATATTACCTTTGACATAGCAATAACACTACTAGGTCTATACTCCAAAGAGATCAAAGAAGGTGGAAAACAACTCATATGTACGAAAGTATTTTTGTGGTAGCAAGGAACTAAAAGCTAAAAAAATGTCTATCAAATGAGGAATAGCTAACAAATCATGGTTTAAGAATTTCATGAAATATTAATTGTTGCTATAATTAATTCTTGCTATAAGAAATGGTGAAGAGAAAACCTGGGAATTGTACAGAATAATGCAGAGTGAAGTGAGCAGAACCAGAACAGTTTATACAGTAATAATAATATTGTAAAGACAAAAAACTTTGAAAGACTTGAAAATTATAAGTCAACATAATAACCAAACACAATTTCAGAGAACTTTATAAAACATGTAGCCCACATACTGAGAGACACTGAGAGGTGATGGGCTCAGAGAGGAGACTGAAATGTTTTTTAAGACATGGCCAATTAGGGAATCTGTTTTGCTTGACTACCCATGTTTGTAACAGGGGTTTTGTTTTTATTGTTTTCTCAACAGGGGTAAAGGAAGTAAAAAGGGAAAAAGGTTGATAATCATTTGAAAATAAAATTTAATTTAAAAAAATAAAGGGTAGGTCTGTCATATCCTCCCTTCTAACTAAATAAACTCCAGTAGCTTCCTATTATTTTAAGGATCAAATATAAACTTCTAGCATTCAAAGTTCTTCATAACTTGCCCTTTCTTATCTTTCCAGTCTCATCACATAGTATTCCTTTGCACATACAGTGTAACCCAATCATACCATTCTACCTATTATGTATATACGATAACCCAAACCCCCCTATCACTTGCCTTTGCCTTGACAGTCTCCCATATAACATATGTACTATGGAATCCTTGATTTCTTTCAATATTCAATTCAAATGCCACCTTATACATCAAGCCTTACTGATCTTCCAGCTGCTAGTGTCCTCCTTCAGCAATTAGCACAGTGCCTAGCATATAGTACAAGTCTAATAAATACTTGTTGACCAAATGATTCCCTCTTATCTTAAATTCATTCTGTATTTCTATATATACTGCATACCAAAATGTTGTCTCCTGCACAAGTAGGATGTTTCATTTCTGACTTTGTATATAGATGTTTCATTTCTGACTTTGTATATACCTAGCAAGTTGCATAATGCCTGGTATTCACATGGTACTTAATAATTGCTCATTGAGTGATTGATTTAAGTAGGTACAGCTCTTCTCCTGCATCTGGGGTCATCTCCACGCATCTTGATTTATATCTGGCCACTGGACTCAGATGGTTCCAGAGCAGAGCATGAGGCTTGTGACTCTGCACAGTCCTCTCTCACCTAAACCCAATTCACTTGTAAGTCATGGCATACCCTTCCTGAGAACAAAGGAGAAACAACAACAACAAGTATATGCAAGTAATTTGGGGACAAGGAGGCACTAGGTGGTTTGGGGATTAGGAGAGGCCTCCTGTGGAAGTTGGTGCTCAAACTGAGATTTAGAAGAAACCTTGGATTCCTAAAAGGAAAAGAAGGGCATACATTCCATACATGGAGGGCTGAATTGATAGAATGATGAAAAGAGTAATGTTATGTGTGGGGAAAAAAAGCTATTTTGAATGGATCATGTAATTCACCTAAAGTAGTAAAGAATATCAAGCTTGAAAATGGAATTTGGACCAGGTTATAAGCTTTAAGTGCCTGACCTAAAGGTAACTGGGAGTCACTGGAGTTTACTGAAGAGGGGAATGACATGATCAGATCTGTACACTAGGAATAGCATTTTGGCAGCCAGTAATGATAGATTTGGATAAATCAGATACTACAATATAGTGTCTTAAAATATAAGCAAAGAAGTTTAAATCTGGTATAATAGGCAAAAGGGAAATACTGTAGGTTCTTGAAAATGGGGGGTTAGGGGGAATAGATCCTTGGAATGATTAGTTCAGCTGCGATAGAACTGGGAAAACAATGGAGCTTTTAAAAACCAAGAAGCTCGCAGAATGACTGAACAAAAGCAATAAAAATTGTGCTGGTAACCAAAAAACAGGATTAAGAAAGAAATCAACAGCAAAATACTTTTCAGATTACATTTAAAATCTAAGGAATTAACCTAAAATATCAAAAATTAAGTCACATAATAGATAGGGATAGGCAGTGGACCTGTGATTTAGTTGGTATAGAGAACTCCAGTGCCTACTATGTGCTATATGCTGAGGAAGCTAAAGACTAAAAGCCCTGTCCTCAAGGAGCTCAATAGATAAAGTAACTCCCTCTTTTGAAGTATGTTGGTATCTCCTCCACAATTCAGTCTCAGAAAGCTGCACAGAGCATTAAGAGGTTAAATGATTCGCCATAGGTCACATTTAGTATGTGTCAGAGGTCACCTTGAAACCATCTTCCTGGTTATACAGCTAGTGCTATATAGCTCTACAAAGCCGCAGTCTTATCACAAAGGTGGCTTATGTAGTCAAGACAAATTAAAATTCTCCATCACTTGTATTATTACTATGCAACACCATGATAACAAAGACACAACCAAGTACTCTGAAACTTAGAGCTATGTGATCCTCAGCAAATCACTTAATTTCCTAATCTATGAAATGATAGCGTTGAACACTATGGACTCTAAGGATCCTTCCAGCTCTCACTCTATGATTCTATAATATAAAGTCTTTTTTTTCTTTTTTTTTCTGGCAGACTTTACTGGTTAAGGAGTAATAAATCAGGAAATACTTTAAAGATATTCTTTAATACAGTCAGATTTCCTGGTACATAGAATTCTCTCTAGCAAAATAACCTGTACCCTTCATTTAAGATAAATCTCTGCTTTTCTTGTTATGGTTAGTATGATACTAAGATGGAGGGAACTAGGTGGCACAGTTGACAGAACAGTGGAATTGTTGTCAGGAAGACCTGGGTTCAAATACTTACTAGCTTTATGACCCTGGGCCATTAACTTTACCTTCTCTTGGCCTCAGTTTCCTCATCTATAAAATGGGGATAATAATAGCTCTTAGGCAGAGTTGTTGGAAGATCAAATGAGATATTTCAAGAGCTTTGCAAATTTTAAAGGACCACATAAATGCTAGCTATCATTATCATTCAATTCAATTATGGACCAAGTACTTCAAATAGAAGATACTAAGTTCCTACAGTTCTCAGACCAAATATATTCAAAAATGCATATCATTAGTTACAAAGAGAAACAGGGAAAATGTGACACCCCTGACCATTAAGAGAAAATTCAAAGTCTTCTTGGTATTATCCATGACATAATTAAAACATACAATGAAAAGACTATATCCATCCTGTGCTTTAACATGAAAAATCAACTAAATTATATGATCACTGCAAGGCATAAGATAAGAAAGTAGACAAGAATAAAAGTTTTTTAAAAAGAGAAACCTTCCTCAGTGCAGAAATAAATTCTAAATGTACATACAAGATAAGGCTATTTTCCAAAGAGTCTGACCTACATTTTACTCTTAAGTCAATATCCCTACCCTTTATTCTTTTATACACTATCAATAAAAACTAGCTATCACTGTTTGTTATGCATTTTTATATGACAAAATTTTTTAAAAATCATAATCTTGAAGGTATGTACTATGTTATTATATATTTTATCATGCTACATTAACGGGTGGAAAAATCCCAAGCACTGTGTTATGGCACTTGAGGGAACTCTTAACTGAAACTATAGAGATGTGCTTAATTTTTTTGATTGATACACTTTTGTATTTTGTAATTACAATAACTTGAAAAGAGATTCAATGTGCCAGATAGTGCCACTCATCCAAGAAGCAACTATGATTCAAGTAAGGTATTCTAATGATCAAATGCCAAATCACCAGAGGCATGGTTAAGCATGAGGACGGAAAAATGAGAGCCCATTATAAGGACAGGGAGAGCAAAGAGATGGAATATGGAAAAGAATAATTAGTTAGAATTTGTTTTCCTACGTTTGCCCCCAAAAGTACCTGATCTAGAAACTGGTAGGTTAGTCTTTGAATTTTCTTAGAGGATCCTTTAAAGATTCTTTTATCAATATTCAATGACCCTAATTTGGCCTCAATCTAAGATAAGGAACCAATGCCCTAGGGTAGAGCATGTTTTCTTTTTTTTTTTTTTCCTCTTCTTTCTTCAAAAGCCAAAAAATTCCTTCTGCAAGTTTTAAAGTTAATTCCTAGATTTCAAACAAATTTGTCAACCTATGGCACATTGTTACTGAAAATAGACAATGAAAATATAATTCATCTATGTAAATATTGTGAAATAGCCCAGTTTTAATGGAAAATGCTGTACTAACTTTGAAGAAAGCAACCGGTAAACCTAGATCTGGCTAAATGGAATTCTTGATTTCAAAACTCTTAACTGGGTTAGGTGCACACGGCCCTGCAATCCCAGATCTGGTAACACTGATTTCACCTGGACCACACAGTCTTTAACACTTTACAATTTAAAAAACTTTATCATACAATTTTCCTTTCTTTTTCACTTATTTGGAATTTAAAATTCCTCAAAACTCATTCAGGTCCTTTAAAGTAACTATCTTGTTTTAGACCAAACTTCTGCATAAAAGGTTGAATAAGAGAAAACTGAAAAAGGCAAAAGGGGGAAGGAATCACAGTATAATGGAAAGAGAACCAAAATTAGAAGATCTGGGTATGAATCTAAACTCTGCCTTTTTTAAGCTATGTGATGTCATCTAATTACATATAGCATGAAACAAACCTTTAAGCCTATGTAAATGTTAAACAATGTAAAACAGTGGACCTAACTGAACCTCAATTTCCTCATCTATAAAATGAATCCTTTTCATAATTAACATTCTATGATTTTGTTTTATTTTACAAGATATAAAACTGCAGTATATTGTTCATTGAACCTTTAGGATTTGATGAAATGAGGCTTGTTACAATATAAAGGAAATAAAATACTTAAAAGTAGGATATATATGTAATTCTCAATTAAAAGAAATGGCAATGCTATATGATAACAATAATTTTTTTCAGGTATTATGTTAAAAAATCCAGTGGATTTTTCAAAACTATAGCAAATGGCCTAATCTTTCTCAAGGCCAAAAAAAGTGTACATTTCTTCTAAATTTTTAGTACCAATTCTGCTTGACGGATCTTCCTACACAACAGAATTCAAACAGAAAACAGATAATGCAGTATTTTTCAATACAATTCTTCCTTACTTAAAAAAAGGGGGGGGGGAGAAATAGGGTGAGGTGATGGGCAGGCAGTAGCAGGGGAATAAAGCAGAGCTTCTGAAATTAGGCAACTGTCTCAAAGAAAAGAATATAAGGAAATGAATGACTCCATGGTTATATGGCAAAATCTCATCACTGCTTTTCCACATAAAATTACTGTAAGCAAATTTCTACAAATATATTTTCATATTCTCCAATATCTGACACTTTCCTTAAAAATATAGAGAATGAATACATATATTCTGTGACAGACACAGATTACTACATTACATGTGAATCAGGAATTCTGAATTCTACTTCTAGCTTTGAGTTTGATAGTGCTATGATTCTATATAAGGCACTGCAGGAGCAACAGTTATTCACTTGGAGTCTCAAGGGATATTACAAGAATTAAAAACAAATGCTTACGATATAAAAATCTCAAATTGCTATCTTCTGAGGATAGCTACTCATCCAAAGATCAAAGTACTATGAAAATTAACTCTATGATGTAAGGTAGTGGTTTTCAAAGTGTAATCTACAGACCATGATTGATCTGCTCCTGCTTTCAAGGGGTGTGGGTTGGTCTCTTAAACCATCGATATCTACAATATGACAATCTTCAAAACAGAAAATTTTTAAATAAATAAATTAAGATACTCATCATTATACCTCATCAAAAAGATTATCATTCATTCCTTAAATTTTGCTGACTTTTTAAAAAAATTATAAGAAAATAGACAAAAGGAAGGACTTGTTGCCCCACTGGAGTTACAAAGATAGAACCACTGTTATAAAGAGCACAAATACTGCTAACAAAAAAAGACTGTAAATAAATTGAATGAATGGCAAAGCAAAAGTATTTAAAATAATCAAACATCCGGAGTATTTTATTCCATTTACGTTACTTTTCAAAACACCATCCTCCCCTCCAAGAGTAAGCTTACCTAGAAGATGGCATCATGTTTGCGGTCCTGAAGTTTGTTGTAAATGGGTTAGTAGAATCATAATCAAAATAATCCTGGCGATTTTCACCAAATGCATTAGGTGATTTCAAGTCACAAGAACTGTCGGATCCCCCATTGCTAAGTTTGTCAGATTTCCTGCTATCTTTTTTCCCAGTCACTCTTTCAAAAAGACTAACTTTCTCCCTTTTCTCTCTTTTATTTTCTTTTTTGACTTCAACTGATTTTGAAAATAAACTCACACCACTGTCCCATGATTCACTGCTTTCTTCAAATGGATTTTTCTTTCTTGGCAGTGTTGCAAATTTTTGGGGTAATGAAGCAGTCACATTTGTAAATGGGTCATTTTGTGTTCCAAAAGACGATTCACCTTCATCAACTATGCTGTCAGGTTGGTTGATTTTAGAAGTATCAGCACTTAATGTTCTTCTATGTGGAGATTTGAGACTTCCTGCAAACAATTTTGTAGTTAATACATAGCCAGTGAGACATTACATCATACTATTTGACACATTCAGTGTGCACAATGGTTCTGCTTTTAGAAGTTGAGCAATTAGTTATTTCAAGATATTAACCTTAAAAATAATCTGGTAAAATAATTCATATTAAGAAGCCACTGTATAATGGCATAAAGGTTCTAAGCTAATGACAATTACTGCATTACTAGACACATGCCTAGTAAGTTCCTCACTTCAGACAAAACATGATGTAAACAAACTGTAGTGTCAGTGTATCTTCTTGGCATGATAAGGCAGTAAAGTATTTCAAGGATTTCTGTGGGTTTTTTAAATCATTTACTGTTAAACTTGTTTTTAATATGTAGGATTTATTTTCAAAGACATTTTTGACCCCAGAAAGTGTGTATCCTGTAACAAAATCTACACAGAATTAAATGTTATAGTCTTCAATATGGGAAAAATAGCAATAAAAGAGAATTGGATCATAAAAAGTTTTAAAACCAAAGAATTCCTGCTGAAATTTTGCTATAAACAGAAATGAATTTACATTACCTACTAATAATAAAAGGCTTAAGAAGAGCTCAGCTTAAAATACTAGAAAAAGAGAGAAGTATTTTCTAACTTTAAAAATTATATATAAGAAAATCAAAGGGTAGTTCAATCTTCTATCAAAATATCTAGTAAAATATTTCACTTACCACTTTCCTCAACAGATTCGAAAGACTCTAACTGGCGTCTGAAAAGATGTGTATGATCAATGGTACTAGTCTTCAATTTCTCTGAAGAAACATGTGATGCTGATAAATCAGACATTGAATGAGCTGAAGAGAGTCTCTGAGGTCCCAAAAGAAAAGGCTTTTTTGGTTTGGATTTCATCTGTATTTCACTACTTGAAAGTTCAGTGTTAGCATCAGGTATGTGAGTACTTGGAATGATAGCTGAAGATGTATCAGAAAACGTCCCATCATTCTTTCTACCTTTCATTTTATCTTTAAGTTTTGCAAAAGGAGATCTTGTTTTGTCCTTCATTGACAGATCAAACATACTGGCTGTCATATTGTTCCTCATAAACTGAATGTTGACCTTTATTTCTCCTCTGTCTTTGGCTCTTTTCCCTTGTTTGGATTCTAACTTAAACCACCTTAAAAAAAAGGAAAAAATAGGCTGTATCAGGCATTTAAACTATGTTATTTCCCATTCTTTTGTTAAATTCATTATCCATCAATTACACAAGATATCTTTGAACCCTAAGACTTAAAAGTTATAAAGTGTTGTGAAAACTATAAAATATACTTTCCAAAGTTTGTGTATTTTTAAATTTCCTTTAAATATGTAGAATTTTTGTAGTACCCATCGCTTACCCTAATTCAAACATGGGTAACCATATGTCTACAAGTATCTTCTCTTGATATTTTAAAGTGCAGTAGTACCTTTCCTTAATTTATAAAGTAAAAAAAAAAAATTAAGGGAGAAAGCAACTCTTTCCAAAACAAATACATGCATCAAATCAATCTATATAAAAACATTCCACATAAAGAGAATAACATAAAAGGATTTAAAAATTAAAGATAAAACAAAGTATATTTTCATTTCATTAGAAACTAAACTTTCACATATATAAATGGCTGTTTTCATGTTTAAACATGGAATAATAACATTAAACAAATTTAGCTATACTGTACATTTCTAGCTTTATCCATTTTCATAGAGGTTATACAGCATTTCTGTGCTATGACATGAAGCTAGCTGAATAGGCCTGAAAACAGAAGTGTCAGGAGACCTTTTTAAGTGACCTTTTCTTTTATGATTTTAAAACCACTCACCTTTAAAACTCTTATCAGTAATAGCTAACATGTTTCCATGTGTGATAAGTGTGGCTAATGGCCTAAGTAAATTTTCTTGACATTGAAAAATACCGAAGGAGGGAATCTGAAAGCACTCACCAATAAAAATTCTTTGAGTTAGGCAATTTACAGTGACAAATAATGATCAAGTCCTCTGAAAAATGAGCCTCCCAAAGTCCTTCAGCACTAAAAATACTACTCAGGTATGATATGTACATTTAACTCACCCAAATGAGGAATAATTTAGTAACTCTGGAAAACATGAGGATATAATGCAATTTACTTATGCTACATTTTACATTCAGTTCATAAATAAAAACTAAAAAAAAAAAAAAAAAAGATCTCTCCTTGGTCCCCTGCTCTCTCTTCATACTCTGTGTAATTTCATCAATTCCCATGGCTTCAATTATCACCTCTATATAGATCAGTGGTTCTCAACCTTCCTAATGTCGCAACCCTTTAATACAGTGTCTCATGTTGTGGTGACCCCCAACCATAAAATTATTTTCGTTACTACTTCATAACTGTAATTTTGTTACTGTTATGAATCGTAATGTAAATATCTGATGTGCAGGATGTATTTTCATTATTACAAACTGAACATAACCCACAGGTTGAAAACTGCTGATATAGATGATGCCCAAATCTAGATAAATCAGAGATAAAGATACAGACTTGGAATCAGGAAAACTTGAGTTCAAATTAGATTTCAGACTGTGTGACCTGGGCAAGTCACTTAACTTCTCTACCTCAGTTTCCTCAGGAGTAAAAAGCAGATAATTGATAGCACCTATCTTTCAAGGTAGTAAACTTTAACGATGTGTCAAGTACTTTGTAAACTTTAAAAATGCTAGCTATTGGTACTAGTATTATTCGAAGCTACAATCTCACATTACCAACTAGCCTAGTTACCAACTACTGACTGAACATCTTCACCTGGATGTCACAAAAGTGATTCAAATCAACAGGTCCAAATCCCCTTTTTTAATCTTTCTCTCCTTAACCCATCTCTTCATCTAACTTCCCTATTTCTTGTGGAGAGGATCACCATCATAAAATTTACCCAGAATTGCCATCTTGGAGCCAACTCTAATTCATCTCACTCTCCCTCATCGCCTACTCAAAGTCAATCAGAGGAGAAATCTTGTTAACTATACCTCCACATCTCATTTTCACTTCTTTTCACTCACAAAGCCATTAGTTTTATTCTCTCTCATCATCATTCACTTGGACTATTCCAAGTCTCCTAATTAGTCACCCTGCTTTTAGTCTCTTCACTGTTTAATCAATCCTCTAAACAGCTGCCATGTTGAAATTGCTAAAGCACAGATCTGACCATGTAACTCCTCTGTTCATAGTTTCAGTGATTCCCTACCATCTCTTGGATCAAATACAAACTTCTCTATTGGCCATTCAAGGGCCTTAACAATCTAACTCCAATCTTTATGTCTAAATACATTTCGTGTTTATCCCACTCACTCTGTTCCATCCAAATTTGCACAAGACAATCTATCTGTCATCTCCATGCCCCTGCACAAGCTGATAGATCTCCATACCTGGAATGTTCTCCTCCCATGTGCTTCCTGGAATCCCAACCTCCCTTCAAGTTAAGCTCAGGTGGGTGACACCTCCCATATGAGGTCTTTCTTGAATACTCTCAAATTGTTAAGCCCTGCCACCAACTTTATATTATCTGTATACATGTTGCTGGGTTTTTGGTTTTGGTTTTTGGTTTTTGTATTTTTTTACCAATGCCCTCCACTACCATCCCCAACGCCAGTAAAAGGTATTGTAAGCTCTGTAATGGTAAGTCCTATTTAAGGGGGAAGGGAGCATCCTCAATGCCTAAAAAAAAACACTTTATATACAAGAGGAGTTTAATAAATGTTTGTCGAACTGAATATTTTATAAAATATTCGAACTGAGCAAAATGCTGAGAAATCTAGTTACTAATAAGCTGTGATAAGATTACTGAAAAAGAAAAGCTTAAATGCCTCCTGCTAGCACCCATGTGCTTCACACAATAGTAGCCTAAAGTAGAAATACTAAAAACTAATTTAAAATAGAGCCAAGTTTTGTATTTTCAGACATTTCATTCCAATATACTACACACTTTTAAATGGAGTATGCAAGGCATAGTTTACTTATTTCATTTATAGCATTTTTAACCATAAAAAATACTACAATTTTCAGAGTATCACAAGTAATTCTTAAAAGAGCAAACAGCTGTAACACACTGCAAAAGAGCGTTTATTCTGACACATGATAAAGGCTTAATAAGTGCTTGTTAACTAAGTTTAAATAACTCCTGTGAAAGTATGAAAGTATGGATATTGTACTTCCCTATCAAGTGACACAAAAATCTTTTATAAAGTCAAGTCCACAAATCAACAAATATTTATTAAGCACCTACCAAAAGGCAAGAGACATCCCTATTCTAAAGGAACTCTCTAATGGAGAAGACAATATAAAAATAAAATATGTACAAACAAGACATATACACGATAAACTGGAGATGATAAATAAAGGGAATGCATTAGCATGAAGGAGAATTCAGACAGGCTTCCTGCAGGAGTGGGATTTTAGCTCAAATTGAAGGAGAAAGTCAAAGGCAAAAATGAAGAGGCAGAGAATTCCAGGCATGAGGAATTGCCAGTGAAAATGCCTGGAGTAGGGGGAATGGAAATGCCTGGAGTAGGGTGAATGGAGTGTTTTGCAGGAGGAGGCCAGTGTTACTGGATCAAAGGACACATAGAGATGAATAAAATAGAAGACAGAAAGTCAAACCTAAAAAGCTTTTAGTTAAAAAGGAATTAAATGATGAAATTTTACATAGGTCACACTCTGAATATGCCAGATATAAGCTACTAAATTTACTACGTAACAGGTAAACAAATTCTTAGCTCGGTCTACTAGATAAGACAAGAGAGTATGTCCTTAAAATGTAAAGCGGCCACATCTGAACAAAGTACCTAAAATAGTAGTAGCCTACAGTTAGATATTTAAATAGCACAAGGACAAGCAAGGTGTGATATTCTCATGAATTTAAGTAATGACACTTAAAATCTCTGATGACACATATTTACTTTTAGATTTTCTAACTGAAAGAGGATATATAAAAGCTTTATTATTAATACATCCTTTGCTGATCTATGTAGACACTATCTCTAAAATCAAACAGGACACATCTTAGTGTATAAGATTACTAGTGAAAAACTGATATTACAATAATTCTGCAGGTGTCCACACATGACTCATTTATTTCAACAAATAAAGCCCAGAAGGCCAAAGTGTATATAGAGCTATAACATATGGTTGTCCTAAGACCCCAGAATATGCTAGACCAAACAATCTTCATTGTATCATAGCAATGATGAGAGTTCACCAGTTCTTCCTCACAGTGGGGTGGTAAGCACTAGAATGTTAAATCTTTATTTTTTAAATATATCTTTTTTAAACATAACCAATCCAAAAGAATCTATATACAAATTCATTCTCCTCAGCTTCTCTCTTTCCCCTTCCTTCCTTTCAGTTGACTCAACTAAGTATGTTTTATGCAGATATAGAACTATATGTGAAATAAAATTGTACATAATTAATAAGTAACATGATTCAAGAAGCTATAAAATGAATGAGACAAATTATTTTGAAATAAAAATTAAAATCCATCAAAGTAATCACATTCTCCTACTTTCACTGATTATATATAAGTTGAGCAAGGTTAACTGTCATTTATTGACCCTGACTTTATATATAAAGAAATTATTCAATGTACTCTACTAGTCTTTTTTCTTCTTAGGAAATAATTCTCCAATATATCTATAGGAACATGTACTACTATAGTTAGTTGTTTAGGACACCAGAGCTAATGTCATGACAGCTTGAGACATTTAGTTTTGCAATGCTAATCGTATTTCACAAATGTCTATCACAAAAGAAACCAAGTAAGAAAATGTCAATGGATGAGTGAGAATTCATCCATACTAGAGGACAGCTAACATATATACTTTTCAAAGTGCTTTATGTATATCACCTTATAGCACATAACCTAACAATGAGTAGAATCATCTTCATATATATTATGGCAGAAAAATATACAAAAACCAACCACTGAAAAAACTAATCACTACTCTAACACCAGACCTCTAAGAAACTTTCTATAAACCAGTAGTTATTTAATTATGAGAATAATATCAGGGATAAGTACCTATTGGTACAGTAGAAAGAGGCCCAAATTTGGTATAAGAAGACTGATATATCAGTTCCATCACAAGGCAAGCCCACTGTATAAGATTATTGTGAAAACCAATGAGATAACATGATAAATGCCCTAAATACTCTAATATTACTTTTATTAATATTAAAGAAACCTGCCAGATTTTCACAAAACAGAGTTCAAAGGATCCTTAAAAATCATTCTAATCAATCCCTTCAACTTGCAGCTGAAGAACTGGTGACCCAGATAAGTTATGGGACTCAACCAAGGTCATATAACAAGTTTGCAGTAGCCAGTCTTCTAGATTTCTTAACTCCTGATCTGTTGCTTTTTCTAATATACTGACCTCCTGAATGACAAAAAGAAGACAAACAACTAGATATCATTAAAGGGACTAAGACAGAAAGCAAACCCCTAGCGATTTATCTCCACTTCTTTTGGTATGAGGTTAACTGGTGCCTCAATTTGTTTAATTCCTAAAATCTAGAGATCTTGCTTATGTGCGGAAAGTCCATAATTTGCTTCCACTTTTTCAAATCAAGTTTCAGGTCTCCAATGCCATTATTCAGATAGACTGCTTCTATCGATTACTTTCACAAGCATCTAATACTAAAAAAAATAACTTTCTTAATTAACATTAAACAGTAGTAGCAATTTATAACCAACAATGTTAAACAACTTACATAAGGAATAAAAGACCTAAAGTAAAAAAGAATTAACCTGTAGCACTAACCTGAAGCAACTAGGTAAATCCAATGACATGAACTAGAAAATGAAAGGTAATAGTGCTACAATCTTTATGGAATCTAGGATATTAGAAAAAACAAAACAGAAAATATAGTAACTACTGCCTTATTAACATAATCATGGAATCAATTATCAATTAATATTCATATTGAGAAATCCATCTGATAAATGATACACCACAAACAGCAATAATTTACAGAAAAAAGATAAACTACACATCAAATACTCATCAACTGAGAACGTAACAATGGATAAATAATATCTAGAGGTGTCACACTATTAAGCACGGGTAGAAACATAACCCAAAGAGGAATGGAGAAGAAGGGGGAAAAGGAAAATAGAATCAAAGAATTTATATACAAAAAACTTTAACTGTGCAAAATGTTTTGACGAGAACATAACAACTTATAAAATATAACATAACAAGTCATTTCACTTAATATTGATACTGATATGCATTTGCTTGAACATGGTAGTTTTATACCTTGAAGTGATCTTTCTCTCTTCTAAAGTAGCAAAGCACTTTGTAACTGTCAATAAAGATAATGATAGTTGACATTTACATAGCACTTTAAGATTTATGAAGCCCTTTATATATATGATCTTATTTGATCCTCACAACAACCTAATGAATTAGGTCGTGAAAGAATTATTATCCACAGAATAGGAAACTGAATTTGAAGAAGATAAAATTACTGGCCTACAGTCACATGAGCATTAAGGGGCTGAACCAGGATTCAAATCTAGGTCTTAGCATTCCAAGTCTGGAACTCTTTTGGCCAACACACTAACTCTTATTGTATGACTCAGTTTAATGAGTTATTTTTGTACAAATCTTCCATTAGAAAAGAAGCTCTATGATGGCAATGACTTCAACTTCTTATTATCCTCTCCAAATCCTAGTAAAAAGATTTGCTGAGCAGATGTGGAATAAACTTTAAAGTTGGATTTTACTAGTTCAATTTCAACATTTTACTAAAAGGGAAATTAAGACCCAACGAGGTAAAGTAACTTGCACAGGGTCAAATAAAAACTAAAAAAGAAAAAAGGAATCAACAAATTTGAATTCCCTTTGAACAATCTAAAGGATTTTTTTTTCTGATAAACAATCCAGTTATCAATTGGTTAAGTCACATTTATTGCAGAATGTATATTTATATTTTAGGACACTGGATAAATATCAGGATGTAGAGGTCAAAGATATAGTTAATGTTTTATGTTCTTGAATTAATCAAGTTATAAAATACCTCCAAAGCAGGAATATTCTTTGTGTTAGAGAATCCCTTTGGCAGTCTGGTAAAGCCAGTGGACCCCTCCACACAAGAGCATTTTAAATACGTAAAACTGTAACAGACATTAGTTAATATTAAAAGAGTGATGAGACAAAGTAAGTTCACAGACCCTAAGTTAAGAATCTCTGCTCTAATGCTTCGGGCAAGCTTTCATTGGAAGCACAAATAGATATTTAACATAAACTAGATTACAGCTAAGGTGAGCACATACAGTCCAGCAATTATAGAAGTTCCTCATCAGATCAAGTGTATCCACAAACTAAAACATAAAACTTCATAATAAAAATGCAAGTATAAGAAGTAATTTCAGTAGCTTTGATGCTGTTTTTTATACTGCTATAACAGGGAAGTCTTAATGAGGCCTTCAAGAGCCATTCTAGAGATATCATTTGTTTTCCCAGGCTTCCTGAAGATAAAATGAAGACATAGAATTTGAGGCTTAGTGGATTAATGCTGATTTTTTTTTCATCTCTTGAGTCCTGGATTTAAACTCAATATGGCCTCAGTTCAATTTTAAGTGGGCACCAGTCCATGTTAGAAAAATCACCACACATGTGGGAACTATTCCCAAACAATTGGTGCTATTTGGTCAGAAGTGGGAAAAAGATTGGCATTAAGGGTACGACAGGCCAGAATGCAGGTGCACTGGCAGGGCTGCACAGAGAAGTTTTAAAAAGCTCATGCCTGCATCATACCTAACTCTAGGGACTCAAACTTCTATTATTTTCATGAGCATTAAACACACAATGTATTGCTGTAAAAAAGCAATAGATATTACATAACAGCATGCACAATTTTATTATTCTGTTATATTAAACATGGTTTTATTTTCTCAAGTCTCATGCCAGCACCAAGCCAGCCAGTCATTAAAAGTCAAAGACACAGAAGTACTCTCCAGGCCCTTTGCTTAAATTATTCAGGTTCACCCATTTTCCCTTCTTCCTTTTAAAGGGAAGTGATGAGTGGGGTCAGTGAAAAACAGAAGAAGTTTACAGAATCCTATCCTTTATCTATCATAATGCAATTTGGAATGAATTAACCTGTAAATATTTCTCTTTTTTTCAGTATCAAAGGGGGAAAAAAG
The DNA here is from genome assembly GCA_028646515.1 of Pseudochirops corinnae. NCBI lineage: Eukaryota > Metazoa > Chordata > Mammalia > Diprotodontia > Pseudocheiridae > Pseudochirops > Pseudochirops corinnae. The sequence continues at coordinate 6,874 of JAQQSV010000269.1, read as the reverse complement.
CGTCACCCTGTAGTTTTTAGGGGAATTCTAAATCAGCTGGTAGCCTTCATCACTCATATTGATTTTCTAAAAAACACTTGGGAATTGCTGACAAGGTTCAGCATTGTGCAGAATATTAAATATCTTTTTTGTAACACACCAGCGACTCAAGTATGTCTTTTGCAAGGCCATATGTACAGCTGCGCTGGAAAGAGGAAACTATTAAATATATTAAAAAACTAGAAATATTACCAATAAAGACACTTCATCAAACAACCTGGTCCCCATTCACCCCCATACAAAGCAAAAAATGTTAAGGATGTAGAACATAAGAAAGTCATTTTGGATAAAACATTATAAGTCTAGTAATACTTTAAAGCAACAATTTTATTTCAAACAATGCTAATCAATTTCATTTAATAGTCAACATACATATGCAAACTTTTTGCATGCAGAAACTAGACTGTCAACTGCCACTTTTTTGGCTAATGATACTTCTTAAGAAAAGATCTTGGATCAAGGAAAACTGGGGGTTATTTCAAACTAAGAATTTTTTAAGTTTGCAGTTGGGTCAATTTATATTTGGAAAATGTACTCAAAAGAAGGTCAGTTCTGACCTATTAAATATTTGAAAATATAGTATAAAATTTGAAAATGAACTGAGTAAGAGACATGACAGTCATGACATTTTTAGATGTTCAAAACATTATAAAGAGTCACTAAAGCATAATTTGATATATAAAACAATTTTAACATACATATAAATGTGATTTTTATAAAAATAACTTATTTCCAATATGAAAAAGCTCAATGGATAATACTCCTTTAAAAAGGAAATGCAAAATATATTTCATTATGTTACTAAGAGCACAGACACAATCCACTTTAACTTTTTATCTTTTCCCTCATTTTCTTAGCACATTTTCACCTTAATTATTTTAAAATATTTACTATCACTTTTCATCTTACATTCTTGGCATTTCACATCACTAACACAAACCAAACATAGGTCAGGGCTTAGAATATAAGTATTTTCTAGAAGTTTTGAGGTAAAATATACTTATCTATACATTTACAGTAAAAGTATGTGAAATTATGTCATTAGATAAACACACTAGTCAAATGATTTTTAAAGAGGAAATTTGATTGTGGTTATGAGTGAATTACTCACTCTCAAAACATTCTTCCAAGTTAGCAGACCTGTAATTCAACCTGTGCTTCTTTCCTGAATATTACAAATTTGACTATTTCCTCATATTTATACTTAGGTTAAAAGTTGAATTAGGAAGTAACTGCCTACTTCTGGAAGCACTTCGTTTCATTTTAATATTTTGCGTTGAGGTTTTGACTTATCTTCTTATTGTTTATATTAAACACAGGTCTCATGACTAAATGTACATATTAAGAAGGCCCTCTTTCCAATGAAGATGTTATTAAGCTGCTTCATCATAAGAATTGAATCAGTACTTGTAATCTTGAAGTACTTAGTATGGTCTGAGTACATTAGCTCTGTGGAAGTAATTTTAAAGTAATATGCTGGCATGGATATTATGAAAATATGAAAGAAAAGTTATTAAAATAGTCAAGGTCAGAAATGAGACATATTTGTAACTTAGACGTTCTTGTAACTTAGACGTTCTAGACTTCCAACCGCCTCAGAACACACTAAGTAAATTGTTTTGAAAGGCAGCAACAGTTGATGGAGAAATAATGAAAATCTATTGTGTATGTACTCCCAAAATGTGAACGAGAAGTTCCAACTTTTCTGAATTTAACTTTAATATTAAAACACTGCACTAATGTGCTTGATATATTTTTCCAGAGGCTACAAAGCTTTGTAACTACCCCAATTCTTTCACTGATGAACTTTCAAAATTCTAAGTATATACTTACCTAGTTTTAAAAGGTTAAAAGTGACTGCTTCTAACAAATAATCTTAATCATACCCAAAAAAACTTCGTTTATTTAAAGTCATTGACAAAAAAATTTAAGACTTGTAATTGCTAAGCAGATGCTTATTTTAAACTACAACAGAAATGATAGAATGGAACATGTGCAATACCATTTTTAAAGGTTTCTTCCCATGGGTTATTTTGTTTTACTCTTGATTCATGTGAATGGGGTGGTTAAAAGTTGTCATACTTCATCCAGAAATCTATGCCTCTTAAAGAGAAAGTGTTTTGTTTACAAGATGATAAATATCTTAAAACACTGCAAAAACAAGAAAATAAATTTCATGACTTACTCTGTTTTCCTTCTCTGTTTGTCCTCAAAGATGTCATTGAGATTGATTGCCACCTGCCCCAAAAATTTATCCAGACCCACCAAAGACCTGTGCATGACTACCAGGAAAAGAATGTATTTCTCTGGATTGCCCTGCATTAGCAATCCTGGTAGCTCAAAAGAAGCTTCTTCTTTCCAGACCGGATCAAGGGTTTTCTCTGCTACAGAGGTGGAGTATTTTTCCTTGCCCAGCTGGATGATAGTGTATGTGTCATTGGTGCCACTTTTGCCTTTTGGCTTCAGATCTTTGGCTTGAAGCACGGTAACCTGCACGTGGGTTGGAAACCACTTCTGGGCTTGCTCGGACAACATCATTTTGCCTTTTATTTTTGAGGAGGGTCCCCAATACGACAAGGAGGGAGACACAAGCAGTAGCAAAACATAAAAACAAATGAAAATTCCCCAAGCCTAAGTCTGTAATAACAGCATGATAAGGGCGCTTCACCGAGACTGAAGCTCTCACAAGGAGCTCAAAGTTGCCCAATTTCTATTTTGCTTCCTGCCTGCCTCGTGGTGCGGCGGGGCGGCTGCCCCCGACGCCCCCGCCCGCCGCCTCTGGGGCCGGGCCAGGAGCGGGCATCCCCGAGCCGGGGTCCGCTGCTCGCCCCCAGCTCCCTCCCCCCACCTACGGAGACCTTTGTAGCTACAAGCTGGAAGGGGGTCAGGTCTTGGAGGGCAGTGCGCGATCCCCCTCGGCCCTGCCGGGGAGCAGGTGAGGCCTGCCCGGGGCACCTGGCGCCCCGAAGGGCGGGGCGGGGCGCGGCGTGGGTGCTCGCCTTGGCCCGCCGCGGCGGTCGGTCTCCCTCCTCGGACTTGGGCCGCCCCCACCCAGCCAGCACCCGCCCGGGGCCTCCGCCGCCGCACCTGCTCAGGCCCCGACCCCGCCTCAATCCCGGCTCTAGCTCAGGTCGACCCGGCCCCGCCCCGGGCCCCCCACCTCCCGGCTAATACGAACCCCCGGCGGCTCGGGCTCGGGCGGCTACCTCTGCCTCTCCCTGTCTCTCTCTCCACCTCCCTCCTCCTCCTTCTGCCCTCCTCTCGCCTGCTGCTCCTCCTCCTCCTCTCCTCTCAGAAGCTGGGGCTGCCGAGCCGCGGCCCTCGCTTCTAGGTCACCTAAGGGGCTGGGCCGGTACGGGCGCCGGCGGGACGAGAGGACAGGCCGGGGCTTCGGGTCTTTTTAGGGCCCGGCGGCGCCCTTGGGCGGGCAGGCGGCCGGCGGCTGGGGTGGCACTTCCGGTCTGGGCTTCTCCATGTTGGAACGTGACGGGGGGGGGGGAAGGCGCGGCGACGGGAAGGTCAGGGGTCAAGCACCTCCCTGGTTGCCATGGTAACTCTAGGCCGCCCAGGCCCGAGGCATGACTTTGAGGTGGGGAAGATGGAAGAATGAAGCAGCATCTCTGTTAGGGTCATTGAGTGGAACGAACCTAAAAGATGATTTGGCCTTAAGCTTTTATTGTACAGACGGGGAAACTGAGGCCCTCCCAGGAGGCCCAGAGTTCTCAGTGCCCTGGAGCAGCTCTGACACCACGTGCCGCCCTAGAGCTCCAGAGCCCTGCCCTTCATCTATACCGAATAGGAAACTGAGATCCAAAGATAAAGTACTTGACCAAGGGCACTCCGCTGTTTGTGGTGGACCCAGGACTATAGTCAAATCAACACACATTTATTAAGCATAGACTGGGTACCAGGAGCTTTTCTAAGCATTGAAGATACCTCAAAGAAAGGCCAAAAAAACAGCCCCTACTCCTAGGGAGCTCCCAGGCTAACGGGGGAAACAATGTGCAAACCACACATACTGACCCAAGCATCAAGGCTTTCAGACCACCATGCCAACGGTTTATACCCATTTTTCCCCGCTACCCCCCTAACCGGTGCATACTAGCATCCCACATGCCTTGTTTTTTTTTTCACTAGATTGACTAACATCAAACATTTGTTGATCATCTAATTTGACAAAAGGGTTGGTGACAGGCTTGAAGTTCAGATAATTCTGGCTGCCCACCTATTTGAAGTTAATAGTCTAATATTGATCCATTATCAGAATTCTGCTCCCATCCTTCCTTAAATTGGATTTAATAGGGTCAGAAGACCTGGATTCAAATCCTAACTGTGTTACTAACCTCTGATTGTGACTTTGGAGAAATCACTTCATCTCCTTGGACCTCATCTTCCTCACCAGTAAGAGAGAGGTAACATTTAAATCTTACATACTAAATTACTCTCTAGTGAGGGGATTTCAAGTTGGGCATCATAGAAAACTGGGAGGGAGGCAGATAAGATAAGATCTAGCCTTCCTTATCATAGGTATTTGTGAGTGGCTGCCGGCTTTTCTTTTGTTTAGGGTTAGGCCTCAGTGGAATGGAGTATAGGAGTCTGTGCCGCGGTGGGTTTGGGAGTAGCTTGGCCTAGAAGAAATAGTAGAGGTCAGCAGACTTGTGTTCTAGTCCTGGCCTAGTCACTGACTCATCTGGGAACCATATTCTCCTTTACAATAGTACACACACACACACACACACACACACACACACACACACACACACACACACACACACACACACGCTCAAAGGCAGTCAGTCAAGCTTTGATTGAACAGTTGCTAAGAGCTCCAAATGGACGTTACTAAAATGGCAGTCAGTCATTACCCTCCTCAAGCTTACATTCTAATGGGGAAATGGAGACAAAGTTTGGAGCATGGTAATGAAAATCCTGAGTACAACGAAAGCAGCTTTATCTTCCCAACTAGACAAAAAGCTCCATCATTACAAGATCCTTGTCACATATCTTTGTGTCTCTCAGAACATCTAGTTTGGATGTCATAAGCATTCAATGAATATTTGTGAAATTGGTGAGTCTTGAGCTAACTGACACTTACTTCATAGCTTAAGGTTTTATTCCAATGGTCAGGCAATATTCAAAGGCTCTCCATCTGAGAATTTTTTTATGTCCTCAGATAAAATAATTTTAAATGACCCTTCCCTTTTCTCTCTTTTCAGTAGCACTATGTTCACAGGCCCCTACCATAGAACTAAATTGAACTATAAGAAGCAAAGGGAAGTTAGGGGCATGTTAATTACATGAAATGTTTCATGTTTGCAAGTATGTGAAGCATATTTAGTAGAAAATCCTTGAAGAGAGAGAAAATTATCCCTTTTATCATCATGGAAAAGAAGAGATGCTGTACTTACTTTGAGGAATAACACAACAGAGATAAAAGACTGTACCAGGGACCTTGCCCATATCTTCCAGTCTTTCAAGGCTATTGGGAGTTGAAGAATTTTGAGAACAGATTTCCCTTGAAGGTGTCAGGCATGTCTACTATTTCTTTAGCACCCCTTACACACAGTACTTTTCATAGTACTCTATACATAGTGGGAACTATGTCTCGTTAAAGACTAGAAGTCAAATCAGTTTGAGGAGGCTATCGAACACCAGAGACCCATTACATAACCCTGGACTGAAAGATTGCTCAGAACAAAAGAACTGCATTTTAAGTCATCCCAAAGGTTTTGCCTTAATGAATTGAAAAAAGAGGGAGAATATAATATATTTAAATAAGAGAGCATGATATTGTTGTTTCAAAGATGAGACTTGGGGGTTGTGCATGGAAAGTCAAATCAATACAAAGATCAATAATGTGAATTATAAGCACAAATCTGTAATCTGTGTCTTAGAGTGGGCAATTGTCAACTATAAAGAAGTCGATTCTCAGAAATTTTTAAGAAGACCAGTGCAATGGTAGCATTTGTTTAAAAAAAAATTGATAGCTAAAATCTGAAAACATCTTGTGAAGTTTTATTTTAATGAAAATTGCATATACACAAATTGCATTCATAAAAAGTTTTCCTTCAGGTGACTGTCTTTTTGGTTGTAATAATATATCAGTAAAGAACAATTAGTTATATCAAATGTGTTTCTGAAACACAAACCTCTAGATAAACTTTATAAAATGATTATAAAGATATTTACAAATATCACTTCCCACATACTTGAAATAATTTATAGTCATATCTAGGGTCTCAATTAGAAGCTGTTAAATAGTCCACAGCAATGTAATAAATAATATATTCCACACAATTCTATGCTGACTAAAAAGCCAAGAGAGTGGCCCTTTGAGTGAATTTCTGAGCACTTTTCCCATATCACCTAAATTTTCTATAAGGCTTCCCAAGTATTGACCAGAATAAAGTCTACTTGAAATTCTTATTTTGGCAGATTCAGACCTCAACTCTAGACCCTCCAGGCTAATCAACAGCATTTGTTAAACACCTACTGTATCCTGAAAAGTGCTAAATGCTAAGTAAGATAAACAAGACAAGACTATATAGTACTTGGTCTCAAGGAACTTACACTCCATTAAATCTAATTAGACACATATACAGATAAATATGATCCATTTAACTACAAAAGAAGACTACAAAGTGCTAGGAAAGTTGTTGTTTGGCCTTCATTCTGGTAGAGGACCAATGATATCAGGAGGATAGTGTCTTGACTTATTTGTTTTTTGTTTTGTTTTTTTAAAATTTTATTTTAGTTTGCATCATTCATTTCCACAAGATTTTGAGTTACATATTTTCTCCCCTTCTTTCCCCTACCCACCACCCCAAAACAGCCA